>JAKSZP010010871.1:0-93419 GCA_022478985.1 Massospora cicadina
GAAGGCTTTTTGGGATAACGTGTAAACTCTATGGCTAATGTGTGTCAGTCCACAGCCTCTGGGGCACTTGTATTCTTGGACCAACAAAAGGCCATGATAGAGTAAACTGGGAATACCTTAGGGCCTGCTCTAACAATTCCGCCTACCTCCCCGCTTCATTAACCGGGTGATGCTGCTCACGGAATCTGCAACAATGGCAGTGCGCAGCCCAGGTTTCCTAACGGAAGTAGTCCATCCTCAAAGGGCCTGCGACAAGGGACCCCTGAGCCCACTCTTATATAACTTCAGCCTTGACCCACTACTGCGAAATGTGAATGCCCAACTCACTGGGGTCCATGTGCCAGGCCAAACCCCAGTCAAGATGATGGCATTTGCAGATGATTGCGTGGTGGGGTGTCTAATAACAAAGATGCACGCGCGCCTGAAGCCCTCATCCAGAATATTCTGGTAAGCAATCGTGGCACTGAACGCCTCCAAAACCAAAAATCATCCTCCTTGGTCGGTTTCAGAACTGCTGGGCCCCAGCAAGTAGTTCCCAACCCAGCCCATCTGCTCGCCCAAGTCCACGCCTTACTAACTCAAAACACACCGCTCCACTGGTGCTCCCCTTTTTGCCATGACCTACCATAGGACCAGTACGCCATTTGGGCGTGTGGTTGGAGGCAGGAGGATATGCGTCAGCAGTAATGGAGTGCCATATACTGGACAACGTGACGAAGCGAATCGCCTCTCTCAGAACCCACCCTACTACCCTCACTGGCCGGGTTGTTCTTGCCAACTCTATGCTCCTATCCAAAGTCTGGTTTGGAGCCCACGCCATCCCCTTCTCCCCAAGCTTCTTCTAATCCCTGTATGCTTTGCTACAAGGTTGGCTTTGGTCAGGCCGCCCTCCACCAGTATGGCTAGAGGTCATGTTTGGCCCTCATCATCATGGTGGCATGGGCCTACTTGACTTCAAAGCCCATGCCGCCAAGATCCTAGGCACCTGGATTGCGGCTGTCACTGCTCCTACACTCCCATCCCAACACTGGTCCCGCGCAGCCTGCTCAAACTTCTCCCGAGCCTTGGGCCTCAAATAATCCATCAAACCCCCACTCCCTGATGAAATACCTCGCATGCACACACACATCAGCCACAGGTCCTCATGTGGGACCAAAACCCACTACAAACGAATCTTACCTCCATGTGAAGCGCAGAGGAGAATCCGTATTAGTGGACATACAACCCGAAGAGGCCGCCCCTCTCCTCAGTTCACACAAGAGGTACAGGGGCTACCCATCCATGATGGCGTGATCCCCATTCGACCCCAAGTCCTATCCAGGGTGGACTACCTGGACATGATGGACATCCCTTATTCCACTGAGACCCAAAAGACTATCTGGAAATATGCACACCATCCTCTGTTGCAGCCTCAAGTCCGCTCCCATGCGTGGCGCTGCCTGAGGCGGGTGTAGCGTACAACTGAGCGCTCTAATGCTTTACACTCATCCTGTGTAGTGTGTGGCCAGTATGGAACGCTGTTTCACCGCCTGGAGAAGTGCCCCACCTCTAAAGTAATATGGCGCGAAGTCCAACGTCTGCTAGGTTGGATCAAACACATCCTTCAGTCTGTCAAGAGATATGTTTGCTTCATCAATGGCCTTCCCCTCCCACCTCCCTTCTCGTGCTCTGGTGGTTGTAATCGCCATGTGGACTATCCACACGATTGTCTTGGATGCCATCGCCGGATCCATCCCTCACCCTCCATGAAGCTGTCCACAGATTCCGGTCTCATTTGGTGGATCACTTTCAGCGTGGATGTTTGGATATCTCCCACCACGTCGCCAGCAGCTGGTCTCCTCCTGGTTCCCAGTCTGGTTCATCAAATCAGACCCCTTCCTCCACACGTGCTCAATAGTGGCCACGCCCCCTACACACGTTCCCTCCCCTTCATAAGTGGCGTTCCCGCGCTGGCAACAAGAGATAGCATCGCTTCTCTGGGGTGCCTCCCCTGGTACTAAGTTTTGTCTCGTCTGAGTCATATTCAGAAGTGTCCGTCCCATGGTCGGCCTTCCCCGCAATAAATTTAAACAGTGGTTCATATACCCTGATAGGGGAAAAACTGGATCCTGGGACTAATATCATCATGATTAAATTGATCAATCCAACATGACAGAAGGTCGTGAGGACTGCGCTCTGAGAAGGTGGTAGCTGTCAAGAGAGTGTCTGTAAACTCTCTCATTCCTAGCAAGGTGATGTGGGATGCAAACCCACATTGCTAGGGGAACTAGCCGTTAAGAAAAGGTTAAGAAGACACCTTGAATGGTGCCTGCGCAAAAGGTACCCCAGGCAAGGGTGTAGAACGCAACATATAAGACCAGGTAAGTTAGGAACATAACAGCTTGAGTGGACCCCAGAGGGGAGTCCATAATCAAGTGTAACTTTGCGTCAGGGAGCTTGGGTGCCTCGAACTGGAGGGGACCTTGGTGGCCCAAGAGAGCACCTGGGATCTTGGTAAATTGCGATAAAAGGTAGTGGCCCACATAGTTGGAGACCTCCCCAAAGAGGTCTGCCACCAAGTTAGCCCAAGGAACCATAAATAAAACGTAAAATAACGGGTATTTTTATTTGAAGAAAGTTGACCAATGAGAAAAGTTGGTCACAAAAACCATATTTAAAGTGGGCCAGGGAAATTCAGGTTCTGAGGAGGTGCGCCCAAGCCTTGACGCTCCAATAAACAGATGCTTCCATCCGTTTTTGTAAAATACACCAAAGTGCCTTCACTCGAGTAATCACTTGAAGCCATATTTTACCTGAACTTAAAATTTCATAACTCGAATAGGCTTCAAACCCCTGCTCTCCAATTAACCAAATTGAACCGTCTTCATTTAAAACGTAAATTGTTTGCTTCAGTGCCTGGGCTGAGATAAGAGGCTGGGCGTTTTGCACCCCATTAGTATCAACCTGGGCATGCTTGGCTTTCACCCAGCGTTGATCTAAGGTGTGTTTCAGGTCAAGAAGAGTCTGAAGTTTCACCTTCTGGGCCTCTTGTCACCCAGCCTTATCTCTAGCATCAGTTCCTACTATAATGTCATCCAACCATGACAGTAGCAAGGAGGAAGAGGAAGAACGCCATATGCTGAAGGTCATCCCAAGCAGCATTGAGTATTGACAAGTGTACTCCATTTGAACCAACGAAGTATTTGACCAGGTGTCCAAAGCGGTGTTCTCATGCCCCAGTCCTTTTCTCACTGGAAATCTAGGCAAGAGGGGGGATGTGTTGGGATTTTTGCCCAAATTCCCAGCCTGCTAGATTACCTGGTGTCACTAGGGGATAATTCCCTATAGTGAAGTTAATCGGAAATCAGTTGGCCCAAGTTTTAGAGGAACTATGTTCAGGGGATTTTAGGATATTCACCTGGTTGTATCCATCAGGGATTGATCCTGATGAATACCTAATATCTCATTGGGCGGAGTGGCTGACAAAATAGGGGTATCTGATAGTGATTAACTATCAGGTGTACCAATTGGGATCGGTTGGGTTTCATTACTGACTGATTGGTAATGAATAGTGAGTTGTGAGGCGAGTGATGCCGCCTGCAACTAGCAAGTCAATTGGTTGGTGAAGTGACCTGCCATAATGGGTAATAAGTCCCATTACCTAAGCAGGTCGCTAGCCAATTATGGCTGGTTCATATGGATTGAGAGGAAAACGTTAGGGACACATTTTCTGACTCTTTCCATTTGAGGTCTAAAGGATGTCCAATGACGGAATCCTAGCCAGGGTGGGGAAGACCATCGCTGCCAAGATGAGGAAGGGTGATTCAATGGCAACAGCTGCCGTTTCATTGAAGAGGTGTCAACTGAGGGTTAAACAGCTGAATCCCCTACTATATAATTCCCTAGGATTTACTATAATAAAAAACCATCATTTAGTAAAACATTATTATCTACAGTAATATTGTCAATTTGGTGTATAGTTAGACTATCAGCTTCTATTGTGTCATTCCATCTCAAGGATATTATTGCAGAAGGCAAAAATTGGAAAACTCTTAGAGAGAAGAGTAAAGATCTGAGTGGGGATCTAGAGACAAGGGAACCACAATCAGGGATAGCTGCTGATTGTGTGTTGGGCTGAGAGAGACTGTCACAAGGTATCTTGACAAAGATTGGGTGGACAGGAATATAGGGAGCAAATCCCTATGAGTATGGCTTAAAGAGTATTTAATCGGAAGTACTGGCCAAAGCGTTGGGCCTAATAATAGTTCAACCTCAACTACAGATAATAGTCTCCATACTATTATCGATTAATACATTCTATACAACGCAATGATGTGCTTGAGGAAATTGAGCCTGTGCAGTAAAAAGGTTACTGGGTTGACAACCAATAATCAATCACTAAGTGAATTTTTACACTAGGTAATCCAGCATCTTGTTGGCCTTTCTGTTGGGATATTCTCTTATTGGGGATGTTTTCTAGCTTGCATTTGTCCAACAGTTCAGGTCTCCTGCTATTATGTTCATTGCTTCAGATGGCACCTGCACTAAATATTTTCAAAATCTATGGTTTTCGTGGAGCTTTGGTGGAGCATAGACTGCCACTGCTCATATGTTCTTGCCAGTTTCTCTGTTTGTAGCCATCGCTATCAAGATCCTTCTGGCGTGAGTTTTCTCCAAAAATTCCAGGTCTATTTTTTGTCCATTGTAACAAATTACCACATGATCCTTCCAGAGGGCTTGGTAGCCTATTTGGTGGGACCACGGGTGGTTCTTCACGCTGCAGTTTGAGCTCAGCACCATTTTCTTTTGGTTACCAGATTTGTTTCTGAAATAAAAATTAAGTCAATATTATTATTAGTTTTTAAATGGTGCATCTTTCTCCTCCTTGTTTGTATGCTCACCATCCCCTGAGCATTTGTGGTCGCAATCCTCATTTCTGGATGCCTGATCCACGGGTATGAGGATTAGCATTATCTGGGTTATGGATTGAGTCACGTACTGAGGTCTGTTTGTTAGATGAAGATGGCGTCAATGGTTGGTGGGGGGTATTACTCAGTTTTTGGGGCAGGTTGGTCAGGACTTGAATTATATTCCTGGGCATCCTGTGCATCAGGAATTTGTTTGCCATCCCCATCTCCATATCAATGGATAATGGGGATGGTTTTATGATTGGGTCTGGGTGCCCCTTGTCCCCTACTGGCAGAGCGGCAGATTCCCCCTCCTCCATCATTCAGATTCTCACCCCTTTGTTCAATTTGTTGGCAGAACTCAATTTTTTAGTCGGTGATTGTCCAGCTGACTTTGCCAATTTTGTCACATCTACTGATTTTTTGCCGGTCTCCTTGGGTTTGTTTGCCAATGACTTCCAATTTGATTTAGTATTTGCTTTTGGCTTGTCAGGCTTTGATTTTGATTTATTGGCTTCCTGCATCCATCCCTTCTTGGGGGACTTCTTCAGGTTCACCTTCTGCCATCTTTCCTCCTTGTGGATCATCCATTCTGCTTGGGATGGGCGTGGCTCCATTGGTATGGGATCCGTTCCTTCATCCATTATGTACAATTTGGGGTTTGGATTTATAAATGGCTCATCATCTGCTTCAGGTCACTTGGCCGCTTCTCATTCCCATGCTTCCCTATGTGCCAGGTCCAATTCTTGTTGTTGGCGTTTCATGTCTGCTACCTCCATTAGGTTGCATGGGATCCATTCTCTGGCTTTTGGGTGGAGGAAAGTCTTGGTACTGACCTTGGTGACCCCCCAATGGGGTCATATTTGTACTCCCAAGTAGTTTTACCTTTGCAGTGATGGCATTGAGCCATTGTGTGGCCAGTCTGGTAACAGAACTGGCACACTTGTTTGGCATCTTCTTGTTTGACATATACTACCCTGTTTAGGCTGGGCAGGCGGATGAATCAGGTTAGGGCTATTTTGTTCAGTTTCATCCAGGGTGCCAGTTTGTAAAGCGCTTCCACTGTCTGGGGGTGGAGGCACTTCACAATGTAATTGCCACTGGCTTGCCAAAATTCTCATACTTCCCCATAGTATGATAATCCGGTCCAGATCACTTTGTGCACCCACTCCTGTTCATGATTGGTCAGGAGGTTCTGGAAGGTTACCCACCTTGCTGTTTGGTTGGCGTATCTGGTTGGCTCCATTTGCAGATAAATCCCCTTGTATTTGATGCCAATTTTGAGGAGTTTCTTGTGGTCCAATTCACCTGGAATTGCTATATCAATATACCCTCATTTGGGTACCCAGTGGTGATCAAAGTCCCCTCCTGCTAGGACTTTGTCGAGTTCCTGATAAATCAACATTATCAGGTCGGACCATTCCTCCTCCACTAGCTGCAGGTGGATTCAGATAGCATCCTTTAGGTATGATTTTGGCGCCTGGCGGTCCATAAAGCCCCCACTGATCAACTGACAGATGTACTCAATGTGGCTCCCTGCTCCATTCCAGGTGTTGTCATCAGTATGCGCTGCCGCTGCACTGTAGGATTTGGTTTTCATGCTTGGTTTGGGCACTTTGGCGGGGGTCTTCCCCTTCAAAATCCAGCTTACTGATTCATCAAGGCTGAATCCCCAATTGAGAAATGCTTTAATTTGATGAATGCTGATACCTCAGCGACTGATATTTTTAGCCATTTGTGCTCCAATCTTGAGGTTTTGCCACTCAAGGGCATCCATCAGCGAGAACCCCAGTTGGTACCACTTGAGGGCGGATTCTGGGCTGCACGTTGGGTGTAGGTATTTTTGAAGGACCTTCAGCGTAACTGAGCTATGCTGGCACCAGTCCCTTACTGTGACACTATTCCAGCCCCCATCTGTAAATATTTGTGCCATGGCTGCTGGAACTCCCGCCTCACTCCATTGGAATGCTTCAGAGGGGGTGAAACCTTTGGCGGCATATGGGGCAGCTAGTGTCAGTTCCAGGAAGGATTGCTTCCAATCCCAGATGGTTTTGATGCAGATCCCCAGTTTGAGACATTCTCAGCCCAGGTCCAGGGTCATGACCCCTTTCATCGCCATTGCCACCTGTGGTGAAATCTTGTGTTCCATCCATGGTTGGGCTGACTCTGGGGTGAACCCTGCTGCATCCCAGTCTGCAGCTTCAGTAATTATTGCAATGTTGCACCAGATTTTCCACTTTTTGATGGGGAAGGGTCAGCCTCTAAGGGTTTTGTGAATTTGTTTTGTCACCCCCAGCTCCACCCATTTGTGCACTAGGTCCATACTGGCCCCCACTTGGAACCAGTATTTTATTTCCATTGGTGTGAATCTGTTGGTGGACCATTGATGGCCTCTTCCGGTGACCAATCCTGGAATGTCCCCACTCCACTACTTTTTCCTTCATCCAGCCCGCTTTCATCAGGTCTGATGCAGTGGCTGGTGGGATTCAGGTGTATGCCCAGTGTAGGGCCTTGGTGTCCTTGAACCCAGCTGTGATCCACAGTAGCACCTCCTCAGGGGAGAATGTGGTATTATACCATTCCAGTGCCATATCTACTGGAATAGTGTGTTGGGCCCATTTGAGGGCGGTCAAGATGTTCAGGAATCATTTTTGCATATTTAGCTAATTCTGTTGGGTTGAGACCTGAGCTCCCTCAGCTTGAGCAGATTGTGCTGTAATACCAGCCTTGTTATACTCCATTGCATTTAAAAGGTTGATGCTAGCATCCATCCAGGCCTTCACATCTGCCAGTTTTAAATCTTTGCGAATTGTGGCCTCTTTCAGGAGTTCACTAAATTCTCATATCTACAAAAAATCCACCTCATCAATTCTCCTGACATCATTGGAAGGAGCGAGCAATCTATTGCAATCTATCAAGGTTAATGATCAATCTGATCCCAGAAATTGATTGAAGATTTAATCATGCAGAGATTAATTCACTCTGATAGATTACAAACTGTAAAAAAGCTTATAAATATTTCCTCTTTTCAAAAATAAAAATTAGGTTGAGTTTAAACTATATTTTCCTATTTATTTTATCACATTTTTTGGATAATCCACCCAGTGTAACTTCAAGATACTCTTGCCCCATTGGAAGTGTAATTTAAAATTTCCAGAGCCTTGATCACCTTGTTCTCCACAGGGATTTTCATCCATTCCAGGGCATCTTTGGTATTAACTCATGACACCTTGAAGAGTACTGCCATGTTGACCAAGATTTGGGTATTAAGATATCATTTGGCTGCTCCAGCAGAAAACTTGTGGTCTTGCCACATAGCTGCAGTGGCTGGTTTGATATTTTAGGAGACTTATTGAGTTGCCGTTGAGTACAGAAACTGGAAGGCCTCCCATTATTTGACTTCACTGGCAGACATGCCATGACGTGCTAACATGTCTATCCAAATTGGGGTATATTTCACTGGGGCCCTGGCTGCTGACTTGACTGCTGTCAGGGTATTGGCCCCTTCTGATAGTACTTTTAGTTTTTTTGCTGAGCTTTCTTGAGTATCCAATCCCTTGGATTTGGTCCCCAATATAGCTTCACCACTATCAGGGTTAGTCCCTGTAGGTTCATATTGGTTTGGCAATTGACTTTGTACTAATCTAGCTCCCTCTGTCGGCTTGAAATTGTTGGGGTTTGTTCCTGATGGTTCATTTGGGTTTAGCTGTCAATTTTTGGTTGAGCTAGACCCTACTGTCAACATGAATTTGTTGAGGATTACACCTGATGGTGCATCAGGGATCATGCCTGATGATTTGCTCAGGTTGCCAGATTGATTTTAATTGGGGACCATTCTCCCCCTCCCAACTGGGCCTTGTCAGAACTGGTGACCAACTTCTCCTTTACTCAAATACTCTGAGCAAATTCAGTAAGTTTCTCCATATTGGAAGAAAACTTTTTATGTCATTGCCCTGTTGGTTTGAGTGGCTAATTTTCATCAATCAAATCCAAGTTAGTTTTAGATCCAACCAATACTTCATCCAGATTTTTTATTTTTTTCAAAAAATTGTTTTACCCAGCAAGGCCCTGATCCCCTCTACTGGTTGAGGTTTAGTGGGGAATATTCCTGACACCGCTGTTCTCAGCATCAGGCCTCACTCCCTGAGGGTAACTCCTGTCATCTGGTTGTCAGTGGATACTGATCCTGGGGAATCAGCCCCATTATCTATACTAGTCACAAGGGCTCCATGACCCTCTGATATATTTGCACATTTCATCATCATTCATGTCACCAAATCATTATTTGATATGCACAGGTTGTTCAGGCCTTCCCTATTATTAGTCATGTGGGGGCATGGGCCAGCAGGAAGTCCTTCAGATGGTATATCTATCTTGGCATCCTTTGTTTTATTATTTAATATTGGTGCAGGCAAGCCATCCATTTCTATGTGCTATGCACAGATGGGTGGATTGACTTCCCTACGCTTGGGTGGTTGGCTGTGGATCACTGCTCTATAGTTGCAGTGTACACTGGCAGTTGGATGCTCCCTCAATTCTTGTTCAGTTCACTTTTTGATTTAAAAAGTGAGGCTTGCGAGAGAGAAAATGAGTTACACCACTGAGCAATAGAGGCCAATATAATTTATTGTATTTAATGTTTTCACACATAATCTAGATCCTTATCAAACTCCTAGTTTAGTCGCTATACCCAAAAGCCTTAGTCCTTTGAAGTCGCATAGCTTGACAAAATACATGGGATTCAATTGCTTATTTTGTTAGATTAAACTAATAAGAGAGCAAACAATGAGGAACCTTGTATTTAAGAAATCCAATTAGCTGCATCATAATTTTGAAAAATTCAATTGTTTGCTTTTCAAGCTTCGAATCACCATAAATTCAAACTACTGAACCAGCCAAAAAATCCATTCAAAATAACTCGTAAACCAAAATTAACGAACAATTTTTGGTATAAAATAACCTAAAAAACACTAAATCGCACCCGAGAATAATTAGTTAAATAAAATCGTGCCAAACGAAAGACTTGATTTCGTGTTGAGAAATATATAATCGCGAACCGCACCAAACTGTCGCCCGCAAATGTCGGTGAATCACTAATTCCAACGCTACCTAAGGAGCCATTCGATAACTGGCTTTAAAATCGAAGCCTAAATTAGCTGCAAATTGAGTATGCAGACGAAATGCCTAGTCGAGTGGTCAGAGGTGCCAACTCAGAGTGCAGAACGCCACCATCCCGTTGTAAAGCTGCAAAAGGCGTGGTGTTCTGATGGTTGAACCAACTTGAATTAAACTTAATTAAATAGCTCTATTGCTGCTACCCTAAAGCTTGACGTATTAATTTGAACCACTTCTGGATAGCTTGGCAAACTAGAACGGATTACCGATACAATCATTTATGCAAGATGGTACCATCTAACAAGATGGTAAACGATTTGGTTGGTACTTCAATTTCAGGAGCCTCGTATCTGATCTCTCTCCAACTCTTTTCGAGAATCCTGACCTTTATGTTGAATCAGTTTGTGGTAAAGCTTGTTGGGTCAAAGGTCTACGGTGCAGCGATGGTTGACTTCGAGCTGTTGCTTTCGACCATCCTTTTCTTGTCCCGGGAAGGGTTTCGTTGCGCCCTCCTGAGGGCTAATGTCGATGAATCTTCAAAAATGTCCTCTCATATTACTCTGAGGCAGTCCAATCTGGCCTACCTTCCCATCCCGATAGGTCTGCTAATATCTTCAATACTTGTGCTTTATCATCTTATGGGGAATAAACTTCAAAGCGAAGTACCATGTTACTACGCTTCTGCTGCTCTGTATGTTGCAGCGGCTATGGTCGAGTTACTTTCCGAGCCGTTGTACATTTTAAATCTTAGCCAACTCAACTATCCACTGCGGTTTAAGATCGAAGCCTCGGCTGTTTTTCTTAAGTGCGTCTGTACTTTTATCATCAGCTTTGGCTTGTTCCATTTTATTGGCGAGGCTTCTTCGGAGTACGCCATCTTATCATTTGGGGTTTCACAGCTCGTCTATAGTTTTGTCCTGCTCGCTGGATATACGAAGCACTTTTCATCTCGCTCAGGCCTTAGTTTGTTTCCCAGTAAGGTTTCCGGAGCTAGTAGGTATACCTTTTCTATCCTTTACGTATCCGAATCTAATGATGTTCAGCTGGGAGGAACATTTTGATATGCCGCTTCTGAGGCTTTCTTTAACCCTTTCAGTCCAATCTTTTGTCAAGCATCTTCTCACCGAAGGGGACAAACTCCTCCTTGCCTTTTTAAACAGCACCGGTGTTGAAAAGGGTAGTTACTCTGTAGCTGCGCATTATGGTAAGTGTTTAGGCAAGCATACCCTTTACTTATCCAGGTTCTCTCGTCGCGCGCATTTTATTTCAGCCGATTGAAGAGTCTGGCCGAGGCTTGTTTTCTAAATTGCTCAGTGGCTACGATGGCAAGCTTTCGGACTCTAAAGAAGAGCTGACAGCTGCCTCGACTGCCTCGATTTCTTAACCACGATCATCAAGTTTCATATTCTGCTAGGGTTCGTATTTATTTTCATGGTGCCTCACTATACCTCAACTTTGTTTGACCTGCTTCTCGGACCCGCGTGGTCAAAAACCAATGCACCGCTTATTCTTTCCGTCTACTGTTTTTATGTGCCTATTATGGGGATCAATGGCATCACGGAAGCCTTCGTTCAAGCTGTGGCACAGCCCGAGGAATTACAAGCCCTTAGTTACGCTTTGAGTTTGTTCACTGCGATTTTCTTGGCGGTTGGATTTTGCCTTGTCAAAATCCTCCCCTCGGTAGCGTATGCCGTCATCCTTGCCAATTGTCTAAACTTTTCGTTACGCATATTCTGGAGCTTGAGATACATTATAAGATATTTCCACTCCGCCACTTCAAAAACAGGCTTACATAAGCCTTTATTCGAATTGCCGTCAGCGTTGCCATCGCGACGTATCCTAGCCTCATTCATCGTGGCATCTGTTATATGTGGCTACTCCGAATTTGTTTTCGGGTTCGAGACCTTTGTTGGGAAGGCTAAGCATGTAGTTATAGGTGGGCTATGTTTCTTGGCTGTCTGCGCTTTCATGTAAGATTTTGGCTATCTACCTTGTTTTAATCTCCTTTAGAGTTTTGGAAGAGCGTAGATTTATTCGGGATTTGAGAATACTACTCCATCGCCCTCCCAAACATACCAAGGAAGAATGACTAACTGTGCACCAGTGCTTCTTGGTGGTGGAATAGATATGACTTTACCAGGTTGCTGCGAAGTTTCCCAAGGAGTTATAAACTCGTCAGTAAATTAGAGTGGTTTATTTCTGTTTGCAAACGTTGCTCTTTTCACTGGCAAAAGTATAACAGCAAAGTCTGTTTGAACGTCCTATTAGTTCGGCACATTTTACTTGCTTAGAATATGTTCAAACTTATATATTTTTAATGGCATATCTGCTATGTAACTTTTATTAAATAACTTAAAGTTGGGGCTAATCATTTGAAATAGCAAATAACTAAACATTGGGGCTGTTAAAGTGAAGAGTTTAGATAGTTAGATATTATGCGCATATATATATCTATTATACTTTTTAAGATGAGTTGATCGATTCAATGTTCATGTAGGGGGTGATCTAGAGTATTGGGGTTCATTGCAATTTATTTAGTGGTTAAAGTTTTCAGGCTGACTTAAGTCTTATTATTAATTTGGCCTTAGCAGAACGAATGGATTTCAACATGAAAGGCTTGTCAACTATAAACTACTAAGGGCCAGTGTTGGAAAATTACTTTTCCAACAACATTGGGCTCTGCTAGTGTGCCAGGCCAAACAATATGATGACTGCTTGACCCTTGCTGTTTCTCTTCATAGGCATACCAACCCTCTACAAGTCCATATCCAACCCACCAACCCAGCAGACCAACAACTTTGCCTTAGCAACCTTGGCCACTCTTGGGAGTGCACCAGTGGTCCTCAGCCTCCTATCTGGGTGGCCCAACCCCTTGCTCCTTCTCCTTCATGACCATTTGCTAGCCCCTCTCAGGTGTGCCCAGGCAAATCCATCCCTCATCCTGGGTGGTTATGGCACTCCCATGCTGCACCGCCCTCATGGTTGACACCCATCAGCCCCTCATCATTGGTGGCCAGTTGGCCAGGTTCCCATTGGGGTTTCTTGTAGGGCTGAGGTATAGGAGCTGGCAGTGTCAGCCACTCTAGGTGCATCACCCCATGCCCGCCTCGGGGATCTCCAGTCTTACTTTTCCTTAATCTAGTAGATGAACTACTAACAACTGATAAAAGATGGGTGAGAGAGATCTTTATTAGGAGGAAATGATGACTATTTATACTTAGGCTACCACACCTACTCAAAACCCATTGGCCATCCAAGCTGGAACCTCATCCAATCATCAGTTGTCTGCAGTACTGATTCCCTCCTAATCCGTTTGTCCCAAACACTAAACATTATTTCAACCCATCCTTGGCATAATTTGCCAGTTAGACTATATAACTTCTATTATAAATATAATTGAGTATCCTCAGCAGTAGTTGCTGGTACTCCAAATTGGACAGTGTAATTGTTAAAATTTATAGGGTTCTTGATTATTCTCAGCTGATAACCCATAAATTAATTAACTGCACAGGTTTGTTGCTGTGCAATTCCTCATGTTGTCTGATAGTAAGATATATTCATTTGATAATAGCATGGAGACTATTATCTATAGTTGAATATAGTACTAGGATTGGGTCTGACGCTTGACCAGTATTTCCTTTTGACATACTCAAGATGTCCTTAATAGGGATTCATTCCCTTGTACTGCCTAACTCGATCCACACTTAGATCATCATTTATGGCTTCTCTCTGGTGATGCACAGTTGGTAGCAATCCCCAATTCAGTTCAGCTTCTCTTCTCTGGATCCACACTCAGATCCTTACTCTTTTTCCTAAAGTGTCTCCCAATTAAAGAACACATCAATAATTTCCTTGAGAAAGAATAGAACTCAAAAGGAATTCTGGTAAAAGGTGTGTATATGTATATGTCTCTGTGTATTCATATAATTTATTGAGTGAATTCTTAAGGGAATTTATAGTGGGAATTTGGTGCCCAACCCTCAGTTGCACCTCACTGATGAAATGGCAGCTGGTGCCATTGAATTACCTATCATTATCTCATCAGCAATGCTCTTCCCCATCCTGGCTAGGATTCCATCATTGGATATTCTTGAGACCTAAAATGGAAAGAGTCAGAAAATTTGTCACTAACGTTTTCCTCTCAATCCCAGTAAACCAGCCATATTTGGCAAGCAACCTGCTTAGGTAATGAGACTTGTTACCCATTAAGGCAGGTCATGAACCAACTGATTGATTCACTAGTTGCAGGTGGCATCACTCACCTCACAACTTGATCCTTAAATTCTCAATCAGTTGGTGATAAAACCTGACCAATCCCAATTGGTACATCTGATAGTTAAACACTATCAGATGCCCCTATTTTGTTGGCCACTCTGCCCAATGAAATCTTAAGTATTCACCTGGATTGATCCCCAATGGATCCAACCCAGGCAAATAACCTAAAATCCCCCAAACATTGTTTCCCAAAATCAGGGTTAACTGATATCCAATTCACTTTGCTATAGGGAATTAACCTCTAGTGACCCCTGGTAATCTAGTCAGCTGTAAATATGGGTAAAAATCCCAAAACATCCCCCTCTTTCCTAGATTTGTAGTGAGAAAAGGATTGGAGCAGGAGAACACTGCTTTGGACACTTGGTCAAATACTTTATCTATTCAAGCAGAGTACAATCAATCAGTACTCAATGCTGCTCACGACTGTCATGAAATCTGCTGATTAAAGTAAGGCTGGGCTTCTAATCTGAGTGTGTAACAACCCAGTGGAAGGCCTATAATGCCAAGAGCATAACAGTTCTGAGCAGTTGTAGGAGGGAACCCCTATTATTCTGGATAGGGAAATAAAAGTTAATTAACATACTAAAGGCCCCATAGCAAACCAAATGGTTGCAATGGGGGCAACTGTGGGTATTGCTGGGATATCCCCCAAGGGTGGGAGAGGCAAGGAGGATGATCAATCCTCTTGGGTTTGCAGTTGTTGACCTTTGGCTTCATTTTCCCACCCATTTTGGATTGAATCATCATAAATTTTTTTGAAAATCATAGAAATTTTAAAAATTCTCAAAATGATGATTAGCTTTATGAATCAAATCAAATCAAATTGCTCTGACCATTAAGAGGCCTTGGACCTCATCTTGCATCCATTGGGGAGTTTCAGGTTGGATAGCAAGGTTGGGTACATTGCCAGTGCATCAGATCAATCTTTTAAAATGATTTGGGCTGGATTGGCCCTCAGCGGAATGGCCTGGATGGTTTGGTGACTGGTTCCCACCTTGAGGTTGTGTGGATGGTGAGTTATCACCTCTGAATGGAGAATCACAATTAGCGGAGATGGCCTCACTCCATCTGAATTGCGCTGAGCCACTAGCAGATTGGTGAGGCAGATTAGGCTGAATTCTCTGATTATTTTGCAGAGTGGGAGGCAGACCCAAAGCTGGTCTGCCAGTTGCTGAATGGAAACCAGGTCATTGTGAAGAGTTCAGTGGATCCAACAACTCTCTTGAAGTGGCGAATTGACGTTGTAGGCTGGCAGCGAGTTCCTGTATTGCAATCACCATTTGGTGGACCACTGGATTGATGGCTTGGAGGGCTCAATTGATGACCATTAGCCCTAGGATGCAGAACGCTGCATACTTTGCTGGGTTAAGTAATAGTATCATGAAAAAAGTGACAGAGTTTGTGGAGTGGGTTTTGGAGGAAGAAATTTTTATTAAAAACTCAAAGGTGAAAATGGACTGACAACTGCTCCGTTCAGAGGTAGTTGCCTTATATATGTGAAGTGGGGAAAAGGGGGGCCATGGGTACATTTTCCCTTGGCAGCAATAGCTGACATACTCATGGGTACTCAGCCTGGGTTTGGGGCTTTGTAATCTGGCATATACAAAGGTCGCAAAAGCTCTGGCAACATAAGCATTGGATCTTCAAGGAAGGGACCCTCACCGATCCAAACATAATCAGATTGACTTAGATTGAAGAGGTGGCTGAATTGGGTTCCACCAGGGTCGATTCTGATGAATTTAAAAGATTTTTCAAAATTTCCCAAAAAAGAATTTCCAGCTTGTATTGGCTTTCCCAGACCCAGAATTATAGATTCCATGTCCCAGATCCAGTTTTCTGACTCAGGAGCCCTTTCCTGAGTTTTGAGGCTCATTTTCTTCTTACCCAAGGATGTAAAGGATGGCGGAATGGGGCTCAGAGGGAGGGGAAGCTGCTGTTGAAAGATCCTGGCCTGTATTACCTCATTGCAGACCTCTTTTATTTTTCAATCAGAACAGAAGCAGCCAAATGGGGTACTGTGGTTGGGTTTTTTGGTGCCAATGTAGTGACCCAACGTTCATCCACTACATGAACCAAGTCCCCCAGTTGAGCCAAGGGCTCCACAGGGGCATTAGGTCCCTTCTTTTTCCTAAAAGGGACCTTTTCCCGATCTAACCCAAGAGGTTGGGTCTCTAGACTTACATTATACTCTCCTTTTTGAATGGGAAGCATTCCACCTCCTGGCACGTGGACCAGGGCATAGTTCTTGTGTCTAGTAGGAAGTTTGATGGCCAAAATCATGGCAATTTTTTTGGGTGGGTAGGGGGCTTCAGGATGTGACTTGTGGAACTCAGCTACTAACTTCTTGCAATTCTCACAATCCTTTGCACTTACCCAACTATTTTCAAATAGCTGGGTAGCCTTTCCATGCAACCAGATACTGGACTGACCTTCTGGATTTCCTTGAGGCCAGCATTGCCTCCACTTCGGCCTCTTGAGAGTCCCCTATGATAATAGGCTCAGGGGTAGAAGGAAGCTCTCCCTTGAAGGGGGATAGTGAGAGATGTAAAAACATTGTGTTGTTTCCAATGGGCAGGAAGCTTGATGCGGTATGCACCATTACCCAAATCCTCCTCTACTTCAAAGGGACCAGAGCGCTTACTAGCCAGCTTCCTGGAGGGAACCTTCATATTCAGGTGGTGGGTGTCAAGCATAATGAGTGAGCCTTCAGAGATGTCATGTCCAGGAAGTCGTTTTCTATCAGCAAACTTCTTATAATCTTCAATGGCTTTTGATAAGTGTTCTTGAACAAGCTTTTGGGTATTTCAGATCTTGGTGATCTGGTCCTCTGCTGCGGGGACTGCTGAGGTTAAGCGTGCTCCAATCTGGAAAGATGGGTTGTAACCCAGTGTTGCTTCAAAGGGGGAGAATCCAGTGGAAGAGTGGGAGGCGTTGTTGTAGGAAAATTGCATTAAAGGAAGGTCTGTGGCCCAAGTGTCCTGGGTGGCTGAGGAGTAACAACGTAGATATTATTCTAACAGCTTGATTAACTCTCTCAGTTTGTCCATCCAATTGTGGGTGATATGCTGTAGAACGGCAGGCTTTGATGTTAAGAAGTCCCAGCAAGGCATCCCAAAACCTGGCTGTGAACTGTGGGCCCCTGTCACTTACAATTTCCGTTGGGAGTCCAAAAATGGAGAAGACATTGGTGACGAAAAGTGCTGCAGTATCTGCCACTGTTATAGTAGTGTTGCATGGAATAAACAACGCAAACTTGGTGAACCTATCCACTACCACCATTATGGCATCAAACCACTTGGACATGGGAAGTTCCACAATGAAGTCCACTGAGACTGACGTCCAGGGACCCTCAGCTTGTTGCAAAGGGTAGAGAAGGCCCTTTTTTCCTGTGCAGTCTGATTTAGAGCGGGCACAGGTAACACAGCTTGATACCCAGGCTGGGATGTTCTTGGAGAGCCCGGTCCAATTGTAGGTTCTTTTAACTAACTTGGCACATTTTTTTGAACCAGTATGGCCTACTGTTGGTGGGGTGTGATGCTCTTCAAAAACCTGCATGCGCAGGGTAGGTGAAACCCAAATCCTATCCCAAAAGAAGATTATCCCATCCTTTAAGTGATACAGGGGCCATTTGCGCTGCTTTGTCTCCAGGATCATTTACCACTTCAATTCCCTCTGGGCAACATATTTGACCTGCTAAAATGCGTTCGCACATGGGGTTTTCTGGAGATATATTGGCATATGATACCATGACAGAGGCGAGGGAGAGGATCATGGTGGAAGGCACCACTGTGGTGAGCTCAGAAAGATCCTCCTCTGGGCCTGGAGCCAAGGCAGGGTTGCGACTCAACATGTCTGGCAGCACATTTAGGGGCCCTTTTATGAACTCATACTTGAAGTTAAAGTTGCAAAGATCCCTGTATGTGCGTGTGATTGACGGTGAGCCAGATTTTGGGGTTTCCAATAATACAATAAGGACTTATGGTCAGTGCATACTGTGACTTCATGCTTTACTCCCTTAAGAAGATATCTCCAATGAGTCAGCGACCATGCCACCGCAGCTAACTCTTTATCATAGATAGCCCATGCTTGTTCTGTGGAGGTGAATTTCCTTGGGAATTATGCCACTGGATGCTCCCTCCCTTCATGCTCTTGCAATAGTACCTCTCCCACTGTAACTGCTGAAGCATCGCATGCTACCATAAATGGCTTGGATTTGTCAGCATGCCGCAGGATTGGAGCTGATAGAAAGACAGTTTAATTGCCTCAAAGTCCTGTTGACACTCCTCTGTCCATTTGAAAGAGACATTCTTACCTGTCAGTGGGTGGAGGGGTGATGCCAGCTGTGAGAGAACATGAGAAAACTTCTTTAGGAACGTCACAGTGCCCAGGAGACTTTTCAGTTGTTTTTGGATGGTAGGGGTTGGCCAGGACTGAATAGCCTTTAGCTTACAGGGGGAACTGCATACCCATCTTTAAGGACCTGGTTCCACTAAGAATGTTATTTCCTCTCAAAAGAATTAACAAATGGATGGCTTGACAAAAAGCCCTGCCTTGATAAGGGCAGCCATTACAGCCTCCAAATCCTTGGTGTGCTGTTCATGGGTTGGGGAGTGGACTAGGATATCATCAATATAAGCAAAAGCACAGGTAAATCTTAGGTCCCCCAGGACATCATCATTTAACCGTTGAAAAGTTGCTGTGCGCTCTTCACTCCAAATTGAATCACCTTGAAATGAAAAACCACGCCTTGTTCTGATGGCTGTGAGCCACTCTTAACCCTCCTTGGCTCTCATCTGGTTAAAGGCATTGACTAAGTTCAACTTAGAAAAGATTCAGGATTTGGCAATGGCATGTGAAATGGTTTGTTCCAAGGGGAGGGGGTATGGGTCTGGAACCATCACATTGTTAACATGACCATAGTTGTGATGAATGGGATCCTTCCACATTGCCACAAAACAGTTGGGCAAGAGGGCCCAGGTGAGGGCCCACAAACATGAGAGTGCTGCTGTGGTTAGGTCCTTTGTTCATTGTCTTGATGAGCGATTGAGCTATCCTTGGAATATGGTGAGGATGATGCTCACACTGAGGAGAACAGTCTGTCCACCAGAGAGAGCTTACAGAGAGGCGACTGCTCTGTCAAAGTCCGAGGAATGGTCCATTTTTTACTCAAAATCCAGGGTTTTCCTCAAAAATCTGATTAAATGATTTTAAAATTTAAAATTTTATTTCTGGTTTTGAGGTTTTTATTATATATATTAGAAGATGAAGTTGTCCTAAACACCTTTGCTGGTTGTATTTATGTTAGTAAGTGGGGATTTGGGGGAATTTGTTTCCATGGAGTCCACAGATGGCGCGCTATCTGCAGGCCTATTTCAAGAATCTCAGCCTCCAATATTCCCATCTAGTCCCGTTCTAGACCATTCATTGAGTACCCCAGGTGTTAAAAAACTTTTCCACATATAATTTTGTTTATCAGGGATGAATCAGGGCTCATCATTATCATGCTTCCATTTTTGGTATAATTTGGCTTGGCAGCCCCTGATTCACTGGGCTGCCCTTTACCATGGCTCTCAATATTCTCATCTAATGGTGAATTTAGCTTGGCAGCTCCTGATTTGCTGAGCTGCCCAATGATGTGGTTCTCAACATTTCCATTTTTGATACAATTCATCTTGGCAGCTCCTGATTCAATGAGCTGTCCAATGCCATGGTTCTTGACACTTCCACTTTTTGCATAATTCAGCTTAGCAGCCCCTGATTCGCTGGGCTGCCCTTTGCCATTGTCATTGTCATTATTTAGTTAATCAGACTTTGGGTTGGCGACCTTTGATTGGCCTGGTCGCCAAACATGTTGACCCTTGCCACCTCAGCTCTGAGGTTTAGTTGATTTGTCAGCATCTGATTAATCAGAATTCCATTTACAAGGGTTGTTGCCCTCAAGCCCTATGCTTTTATTATTATTATCTACATTACTAAGAGCCCCAATCCCTGCCTTAGGGGGGGTCAGGGCTATGTGGCGGTCAGGCAGCGCCTTGACCATCACATCACCCCCTCAGAGGAGAGCTCTCTGCGCCCCCAGCATTCCTCCACCTTCTGGTGACAGTTGGTGCAGTTGGCGGCTGTTTGCCAAGAGGATTCTTCTATCAGGTAGCCGACCCATTTTACCAAGTATCATCACTTTTTACGAGCAATCTCAGTATCCAGAATCTCCTCCACCTTGTACTCCGCCTCCCCTGAGTTGTCCAACTGGACCAGCTCCAGCTTCGCTAGTATGAGGCCTTCATATTTCTTGAGCTGAAAAACGTGCAAAACTGGGTGTGCACATGATCCTTCTGGGAATTCTAGTTTGTATGCTGCCTCATTCATCTGTTGAAGGACCTTGTAGGGTCCTAGGTTGACAGGTACAAACTTCCTACACTGTCCTGGGTGTGTGTAGTATTTGGCATTTATCAAGACATAATCTCCATCTTTGAGGGGCGGAGCCTCGGAGCAATGCACATCCGCCTTCCTCTTCTGGGCCTCCACCACCTTATCCAGGTTGGCTCTCAATGATTTAAGATTTTCCCTCATTCTGGTCACTAAATCATCTGCCGCGGGGTTCATTCCCCCAGCGTATCCCTACATCGTCCATGGGTGATACCCATGATTTGCGAAAATGGTGACATTCCAGTTGATGAGTGTGCCAGGTTGTTGTACGCAAAATGTGCAATTCTCAACCACTTGCTCCAATGATCTTGTTGCATGATGAGATAGCACTGTAGGTACTGTTTAAGGGTCTGATTGACCCTCTCCATCTGGCCATCTGATTGGGGGTGGTAAGTGGAGGAACAGCATGGTTTAATCTTAAGATTTTCCAGGAGGTGATCGAGAACCCAAAGATGAACTGTGGCCCCTGTCCAAGATGATCTCATCTGGGAGTCCATGTCAGGCAAAGACCTTCCTCACAAAGATTTCAGCCATGTCTTTCGCTGTGACCTTAGAGGTGCATGGGAAGAACTCAGCATATTCCATTAGTCAGTCCACTACCACCATGACTGCATTATAGCCCTCCAATTTTGGGAGCCCGGTGATGAAATCCACGCTAAGGGAGGTCCACAGCATTCATGCAATCTGTATTGGTTTTAACTTACATGCGGGTTTTCTTTGAGATGGCTTTGATCAGGCACAGGTAAGGCAGCGCGCAGTATACCCTCTTACAGTTCCTGCTAGGCCTGGCCAGGAGTAGTTCTGGCGTATCAGCTCGATTGTTTTCCCCACACCAGGGTGTCCCGCCAGGGGGTGGTCATGACATAACTCCATTACTTCGGTTTCAAGCTTGAGCATCAGGACCCATAGGCGGTCATGGTGAAGGATGAGGCCCCCCTCCTTCCTGTAATTCTTGTAGCCTTTGCTGGGGTACCCTCCCTCTATCTCTCTCCTGACCTTATCCCCAAATTTGGTGCGTCGTTGGGCTGTCCAGATTCTTTCTGTTAAGTCAGCGCGTTCTTCCTGTATTGATGAAAACACCTGGGAAGGGAGCATTGTGGCTATGTTGAACTCGTTCAGCTCCTCCTTTGTGAAGGTCATTTTTGGGTCCCAGCTAAGTAGGTCTGGGAGTAAATTGCTCTCCCTGGGCTTGTATTCTACTTTGAAGTCATAATGAGATAGCTCCAGGTGCCAGTGGGCTTGTCGTTGGTTCATCCTACGGGGGCTCTTATGGAACTCCAAGGCCCTGTAGTCAGTCCAGATTGTGAATGAGTGGCGCACGTACAACAGATGATGCTGCCACTCATCTAGTGCTGTGATGATCGCCAGGAGTTCCTTGTCATAGACGGGGTAGTCTGTTTCCGCTGGTAGCATCTTTCTGCTGAAGTAGCATGCTGGGTGCTCCAAACCATCCTCCCCTGTCTGCAAGAGGACCGCCCCAATGGCGAAATTCGATGCATCTGTCTCCACAATGAATGGACAATCAGTGTCTGGGTGCGCTAGGAGTGGCGCTGTGAGAAGGGCCTCCTTGATGGCCTGGAACGCCAACTCTTCCTCCTCTCCCCATTGAAAAGGGACTTACCTGGTGAACCAGGTAAGTGGGGCGGCTGTTTCTGAGAGGTTCTTGGTGAATCTCTTAGGAAATTCACCACCCGTAAGAAGCTGCATACACCTTCTTATCCGTTGGCGCTGCCCACTACTTCACTGCTGTCAGCTTGTATTGGAATTTTGTGAGAAATTACAATAAACAGGCGCTATGAAGGCTATGAAATTATTAGTTCTGTGAATCTAGCGAAGATTGACTTGATTTCAATGAAGTTATTAGTTCCGTTGCTATGGATAACGCCAATTGAATATACAGAATCCTTTAAGATAATAGATTAAAATCAAACTACGCAATATAAGAATTGAGGTACTTTATTAATTAAAAACCAGAGATACTTATAGGGAAAAATTCGTGGTTCTTTGCGAGGATTTATGTGATTCACCCAAGGTAAGATCTTTCCTACCAGAGGACTGATATTGTTGATTATCATTACTATTAAAAGATTTGTGATGATCATATCTAATAGAGCTCTTGTTAGATGCGATTGACCTTCTTAATGAGGGCTTAGCCCCTTCAAAATGATTAGTCATTTTGGATTGCTTGGACGTCTCAGATTGCTGAGCTTCTTCAGATTGGTTATATTCACCCATTGTAGGAGGTAGATAACTCTGAAGAGACTTTCTTCAGTCAAATTGAGAATCAAAAATACTCTTTTTAGATTTTTCAGTCTCATTAGACTGAGATATTGAATCTTGATCTGGAGTAAGTTCAGTAATCTTAGTTGTATCTCTAACAATGCCCCCCTCAAGATCTTGCCTAGGGGGCACATACTTGTGAAGAAACCTACTATGCACTCTATTGATAACAGTACTAGTATCAATAGTTGAAATGGAGTATTACATACCCCTATGATAAATAAAACAATAAGGACCAACCCATAAGGTATCCAATTTGTGAATCCTTCCTCCCGGCCTATGGTGTTAGAAAAGTACAAGATCTCCAACTTGATATTCTGGTAGTGTAGGTCTAATAGCTTTAGTTTTGGTACCTTCCTTCAAGGTGGTATTAGCAAGGGATCTTGAAGCTAATGCTTGTAATTGGATGATTTCATCAGCTATTCTCCTCATAGCTAAATCGGTAGTTTGTGGGGTAGCCTCTTCAAGTATAGGCTGTACACTTGAGGGAAGGATAGGTTCCCGGCCATATAAAGCTTTAAAAGGAGACATTGCAATAATACGATGATAGCTAACTCTATAAGCTAACATCGCACTAAGTAAGTAAAGGTTCCACCTACTAGGATCATTGGCGGCCATCTTTCAAATAATGGCTACAAGGGTACCGTTGGCCCATTCATCTGCACCATTAGTTGAAGGGTTGTAAGGGGTCATAAAGGACTGATAAGTCCTCATTAGTTTGGTAAGCTCAGCCACCACCTGAGAAACAAATTTGGTCCCATTATCTGATAACAGGTCTTTTGTGCTACCATGCCTGGTGAAAACTTGCTTTAACAGAAAGGACGCCATCACCTTGGCGGTAACCATGAAAACGAAAATAGCTTCAATCCATTTAGTAAAATGTTCAATAGCTAACAGAATATATTGAAGTCCATAGGTGGCCTTAGGGAAAGGACCCACCACATCAATACTCAGTGGAAAAGGGTTTGGAAGGTCCTACAATTTGATGTTGGAATGTTGGATTTCCACCATGTTGTTGTTAGCACTTAAGACAAGATCCCAGCACATTGTGTAAAGATTCCAGCATTTTATCCCATTAACAATGATTCTTTAACCACTGTAGTGTATTAGCGACAGCTCCATGACCTACAGCTTGATGAGCCTCCATAATGGTATCAGTCCTTGCAGAGGGCTGAATAAAGGGCAACCACTTAGATCCTGACTTTTTATATAATGAGCCTTCTTTAACCTGAGTGTCTTTGGTTAAGGATTGTAGCTTCGAGATAACATCCTTAGATTCATGGAACCAGAGCTCAGGTCTACCAATCAGGTCATAAATGCGATCTTCTTCTGCAGAAAATAATGTTAAGATAAGCAACCAAGAAAGGCCATCAGCTTTTTGATGTATAGATCCAGCGCAATGTCAAATAATGAAGTCATAATTTTGGAGCTTTAAAGCCCATCTAGCTAAGCGCCTGTCAGGATCCTTCATTTGTTGCAACCACTAAAGGGAAGCGTGATCCATTATAACAGTGAAATGCTTGCCATATAGATAAGGGCAAAAATGCTTGATGGCGGACAACACAGCGAGGCATTCTCTTTCAGTAATGCTTTAATTTCGTTTGGCCTTAGAAAGGGCTTTACTATAGTATACGATGCAGTGATCAACCAGATTGGTATCACGTTGATCCAGAATGGCCCCAATAGCAATATCACTGGCATTGGTAAATAGTATAAAAGGTTTGGAAAAGTCAGGATGGGCTAAGACGGGGCACTCATTAAGGCTTGGCGCAACAGATCAAATGATTGTTGCTGTGATTCTTCACATACAAAAAGGACTTCCTTGTGCAAAAGGTAAACTAAAGGTTCATCAATCTCCACAAAATGGGGGATGAATTGTCAATAATAACCAACCATCATTAAAAACACTTAGATATCGCGCAAGCTTTTGGGAACAGGCATGTCCAAATAAGCTTGTATCCTTTAAAATAAGGGTAAAATACCTTCACGATTAACTTTATACCCCAAAAATTCCATCTCAGCTTTAGAAAACACACTTCAATGGTTTAAGCTTAAGCAAGGCATGATGCAGTCAGCCAAAAACTTCCTTCAAATGAGCCAAATGCTCATTAAAAGTGCGTGAAAAAACAGTAACATCATCTAGATAAACTAAAACACAAGAAAGTTTAAGATCCCCAAATAAGCCATCCATAGCTCGTTGAAAAGTAGCAGGGGCATTGCAAAGCCCTGTGACATATGAGTTGGCTCAAATAGCCCCTCACTAGAAATTAGAGCACATTTTTGATGATCTTCCAGAGCAAGATCAATTTGCCAATAACCACTCGCAAGGTCCATAGCAGAGAAGTATCGTGATCCAGACAATAATCTCAATGAATGATCTATGTGAGGTAAAGGATAAGAATCCTTCTGAGTAACAGCATTGAGTTGATGTTTTTCTTTCTAATAACAATCACTTTAGTTACTACGATTTCGATTTGAACAGCAAATTTGGATAATCACACACAGGAAAGATGGGTGATTCTATCAATAAAAATAATACAACATGGGCGAGTGTTGCACCGAGCGGTGCACTTAACAGTGCAACCAAGGGCAAGAAACGCCCTGGAGGGGGACCAGGAATCCAATCTGCAAAGAAATCGCAAACTCAGACACCGTCTGGGTTTATGGTATTCTCTGTAAAGCACGCGCAATATATGTACATATAGTTCAACCAACCCTTATCAAAGGTGGAACATGGGGTCAGACTCTTCCCTGGGGATGAGTCACCGACCCTGTGGGAGAAAACATGTGAGGCACAGCCCTCACTTTTCCCTCACGCGGTGTACATAGCCACCAACAACATGGGCCACAGCTGGATCGATATTGGTTTCAAAATAGCCAATGAAGCCAATGATGCAGCAAAAGTCTGTGTGGAAATTGCCCTCCCCGAGGGCAAAAAAATTGTGTGCACCGCGCGCACCAGATGGAACAAAGTGAAAACTTTGTTCATCTCTTTTGACTTGCTCCCCACCAACCTTCCTCATAAGGTAATCGAGGAGGAGCTCTGCAAAGGTCTCATGGCCTATGGAGAAATTCAGCAACTCAAATTACAGCAATTTCTCCTGATGCCCAACCTGTGCATGGGCAAAGCTATCGCTGTAATTAATCCCTTCCCAGAAGTGGAAGAGGACTTATCCAGAATTCCCTGCACAGCAGAATTTCACTTCAAAGATGGGGGCCAGTCAGCCGCGTTCTGAGTTACACTGGAGCGCGCACCACCCATTTGCAACCACTGTGGCTCACTGGGCCACAAGGAACATGCTTGCCCTGTGAAAGAGGGCTCAATGGAAATTGACTATTGTGAGGAAGCAATGGACGAAGTTAATGAAAACTTCGCCAAAATGACTGACAGTCACCACCCATTCCGCTGGGGTGAAGATGGACTATACTCCATCGTGGACCCAGTTACAAGCAAACAACGTAAAGTGGCACAAAAGCCCGCAAGTGAGCAGCAGCCAAAGCGGCAGCACACGCAGAGTCCACCATTAACCCTGGGCAAATTCAGGAGGATATCTCGGATATTCACCAAATCAACCAATCAGAACAATATGCCCAGGTCAAAAATTTTCACAGTAACCTGACTGATTCACAAAGCGACATCAGTCATGCACATATTGAGGAACAATGCATCTGCAATTTGGGCGAAAATGCGGTGCACAATTCACCAAAGTTGAACCTCAAAATACAAATCCAATCAACAATCTGCATCAAATCAACATGAGGCTTGTGCAGGAAAAGTTGACGCAAATGCAAAAACTGCAATTCCATTGAATCATTGGGTCAGATCAAAGGAACCAACAATGGCAGTGAAAGAATTGGAGTACAGACGCGGAGCATGGCCAAAATGAGCTGTGGTGGGATAGGGCCAGATGGCCCTCCCAACCGCTTCTGAGGCGCCGTGGGCACCTCAGTGTCAATAGGGACGCTAAAAATCGCGGGAGCCAGGGCTCATATGTCTCAAACCAAAAAGCTGGCATTCCTGCAAAAACCCCTTGTAGACATCTTGGCCATCCAAGAAACCCACTGTCTACAAGGGGAAGAAGAATCCTGGTCAATCAGGGTTGCACCATCACAATCAGTATGGACGTCTCACTGTGGGGTGATCGTCCAAAACAACAAAAAATTTAAAATTATAAATTCTTCATTACACTTTCATGGTCGAGTCTTGGTAGCAACAATCACGTGCCAAGAGGAAATAATTTTGATAGCATGTGTCTATGCACCGTGCACTGCAACTGAGAGAAAACAATTTTTTGAAAACATTCCTACTCTCACCCTCCCACTAGATATTATTATGTTAGGCGATTTCAACTGCTGGGATAACCCCAATACAGATCAATGGCCTAATCCCAGGGGATACCCACCTGGACACATTAAATTCCGCACAATGAAGGCATCTCTTGGCTTACAGGATGCTCTTCCCCCCAATTCACCACTCCTTCCCCACATGACGCAGCCCAACATACGCAAGGGAGCGCTCATATCAATGAGTCACGACCACATCCTCATCCCACAATCCCACCACTCAAGAATCTCCAAATTTATAACAAAAAAGATCAATTTTTATGACCACCGATTAGTTATGGTGCAGTTAACACCAACCTAATCCCACACACAGGTGTCGCCTTGGAGAAAGATTCACCCAGAAAATATAAAATTGCCCAAATATATCTGACTGGGTTGAAAACAAGGCTACTAACCCAGAATTCACAATTCCATTCACTTCAGATCCCATCAGAACATGGGAAAATTTCAAAAAGGATCTAATCAACAAAACCTGACATATTGCATCATGTAAGTACACCGCGGACATGGCCACAATCAAGCGTACCTTGGCGGAACTAGACCACCTGGAAATAAATACTCTGAGGTCTGCCTATAGCCCTAACTGGGGACACAAATGGGCAGAAATTTCTGCCTGACTTAACAATCTCATCTTTGAACACCAACACAGAACCAAAGTATCAAACAAAGGTAAGTTCATAAAGGAAGGCGAAACCTGTTTGACATACTTTTTTCACCAATTCCACTCCCGTGGAAACCAGCCCACATGCACACAGGTCCGCAAGACCAATGGCACCGTGGCAACTGACCCTGAGGAGGTCAAGGCGGAAGTACACTGCTATTACACCGATTTATATCGTGAAACACCAACAGAATTACAAAAAATTAAAGAATTTATACAAACTGCTGAGATACAAAGTACACCACCAAATTACAATATACTATCCCTTATTACATGGGAGGAGCTTTGGGAGACAATTCGCGGTGCATCACGTAGGAAATGCCCAGGGCCTGATGGGATACCCTACAAATTTTACAAAAAATATTTTCAACAAATTTCCCCCCTCCTATTGGCATCTATGAACCAGAGCTTATTAGAAACACGACTATTACCAGGAGGCCATGAATCCTACGTTATAACCTTGTATAAAAAGGGTGACAAGTTGGAACTGGCCAACTGGCGCCCAATTGCACTCTCCAACACTGACACAAAAATTCTAAAAAAATTTTAGCAGCAATATTAGGCGCAATTGCATATGACGTCCTGTCACCCAACCAGTTTGGGTTTATACCAGGGCGCTCAATCTGTAACAACATACACCCTGTTGCAAACATTTTCCAATCCAAAGCATCTGGTGCCCTGGTCTTCTTGGATCAGGAAAAGGCGTATGACAGTGTTAGCTGGCCATACCTAAAAGAATGTCTACATGCCTTAAAACTCCCACCAAGATTCATAAAATGGGCGATGCTCCTAACAGAATCTGCAACCATGGCTGTATGCGGCCCTGGATTCCTAACAAACAAGATTAAACCACACAGAGGGCTCAAACAAAGGGATCCCCTTATCCCACTGCTATACAATTTCAGCTTTGACCCACTCCTCTGAGTAACTGACTCACGTCTCATGGGGATAACCGCACAAGGACAACCAACAGTCAAGATACTGGCCTTTGCAGATGACTGTGTAGCAGGTATAGCAAACAATGAAGATGCCCGACAGCTGGAACGCACTCTAGAGGAATACTCCAAGGTGAGCAATGCATCGCTCAACAAAAGGAAGACAGAAATCATCCTCTTAGGCAAATACACAAACAATTGGGCCACAACATCAGAACCTCATACCAACACACGAAGAAAAAACCCAATCATTTTACCCTTTGCAACACCTCCCACCACCACTCCTGTCTGAAACCTTGGAATTTGACTAAAATCAGGGGGATATGCTTATGAGACATTGGAAAGTAACCTATTACAACGGGTATCCAAACGCGTCGCCTCCCTCAAGGGAAGAACCCCAGGATTAACAGGACGAGTAACAGTTGCTAACTCGCTCATCCTCCCAATACTGTGGTACCAGGCCCACGCGATAGCTTTCTCACCTACCTTTAAAACCTCAATCTTCGCGCTTATCCAGGGCTGGCTGTGGCCTGGATCTCACCCTCCTATACGGATGGAAACACTATTTGGCCCACGCTCAAGCGGAGGCATGGGACTAATAGATTTTGAGAGCCACGCCAATCACATCCTAGGTACCTGGATAAAGGAAACCCTTGCTCCAGACCTCCCGCAACAACATTGGTCCAGAGCAGCAAGGACTAACTTTGCACAGGTGCTCAAATTAACCAACCCACATAGACCACCCCTACTACTTTCATACCTTGCCAAGCACCCTACTGCAATGGGTCTGCATGGAACCTCCCCTCATTTCAGACATATCCTCTGAACTATCCGCCATATGGGATGGACCATAGAGAACATGGGTACTATACAGGGAAGGGGACGACCCAGCCCCCAATTCGAATTAAGAAACACAGAAAACCACCCCCAGAGGGATATGCTCGCAACAACCCCAAGCATAGCTAGGATAGAATACCTAGATATGTTGGACATTCCCTATGATTTAACCACACAGAAGGCAATGTGGAAAATGACTCACCACCCACTCCTACAGCCAAGGATAAGATCAAACGCCTGGCGTTGTCTGAGAAGAACTTATAGGACGGCGGACCATTCCAACTCCCTCCACAAAGCATGTGCAGTATGTGGAGGGGAGGGATCCCTACATCACCGCCTAGAAACATGCCCCCCAACCAAAGCTATATGGCAGGAAGTCGCACGCCTGCTTAAGATCTAAAACGAACAAGAATTTTTGATATCAAAGAGCATCTTCGCGCTCCAGATTGAGTCACCAATCCCATCTACCCTCCGTTCTCTAATAATACCCATTGCAATGTGGACAATACACACAATTGCATTAGATGCGTTCAAGGGCACGGTCCCAACCATTCATGGGATTGTTAACAGATTTCATGTCCACTTACTAGAGCACTTCCAAGCCTGGCTCTATGGATATATGAGACCAAGGCAAAAAGCGCTCATAGAATCATGGTTCCCACTCTAGTTCCTCCACACAGACCCTTTCCTTCACACCTGTTCCATAGCAGGGGAAACCCCTCGGAGTAGTGCACCAACCTACCATACCTGGCAGTCCCGCTGGCAACAGGGGTAACTTGAGTACCCTGGGGTGCCTAATTTTATGTTTGCCAGTTATTTCCTTAGTTTTACATATATTTGGTAATGTCCGTCCCCTGGTCGGCTTACCTCGGTTAAATAAAAACAGCATTGAGTCAATGATAGTCCATAACTACTCAGTGACCCCCATCCTTTTTTTGGATGAGTAGTAGAGGAGAAGCCCATGGACTCTTAGAAGGCGTTAATAGCCCAGCCTCGAGGAGTTGTTTCAGTTCCACTGAGACTTGAGCCTCCTCAACTTTGGATTTGCAATATGGTCAAGCTCAAATAGGGGGAGCATCACCAGTTTTCACCTGATGCTGTACCTCTTTCATCAGGCCAAAATTTTCTGGACCTTGGGCAAAGATATCCGCATATTCTTCAATCAGGGCCTCAGCTTCCAACAGTTGATCTGAAGTAAGTGAATCCCTAAATTCAACGTCAATCTCCACATCCCAAAATGAATAATATGTCATTCACAGGAATAGGCTGCACATAGGCGATAGGAGTATTGCGATTCAATTGCATAGGTCAGGAAGTGAGATTAGCCAGTAAAATGAAACAGTCCCATCATAGGCAGGATCAAGGATACCCAGGCAATGTAAGGCCTCCAAATGAGAGGGATTTAGATTATTGAAGATCTCTAATACATGAGCAGGGGGCACATATACTTGTACACCCATATCAATTATGACTTGAGCTTAAGGGGGAATGGTAATTGGAGAGCTAGAATATAAAGGCATTCCCTCAGAGACACAAGCTTATGGAGATGGAAGTATAGTCCTTGGACCCAGGATTCGGTATTTGAGATGTGAGATAGAATTGGGGTATTCCAGTAAGCAAACACGTCATTTGAGTTTGCCTTTGCTAGTGGGAACATCATGTAAGATTAAAGGTACTTGGTACCCAATCAAAGAAAGGTAACTATACTTAATGCTGATTATCACATCAAAATCAGTGAGAAACTTAGTTCTAACAGCAGATCATAGCAGTAGTTATCCAATATCACTGCAGGGGTGACAAAACCAACTTTCCAAAATGCATCAGAAGAGAGGAATAGACTCCTATAGATTTAGTGTAGGAAGGTCCAGCAGTTCCGTAGTCTTGGGAATGGTTCAGGTATGGAGCCAATTTGATTTTCTTCATAAGTTTGGACGAGATTACATTGATGGGTGATCCCATATCTATGATAGCCAAAACATTTACCTTATGCACAATGACTTCCACCTGGGTTACATCAGTGCCAAAGTTTGGGATTGAGAATACTGAGGGATTAATTGTTAGAATTGAATTAGAAGAAAAAGAGGAAGCATAAGCAGAAATAGAGTCTTTGTTGGATAATTCATCAGGGATATCAAGCTCATCAGGAGCGGATACCACATAGCAATCTAAAGAAGAATTGAAAGGTTTTAAATGAGGCACCTGAGGTAGCTCAGCACAGGGAGCCTTGTGCCCTATGCTGAATCCTCTTTTTTCGACTCCTCCACTTGTTTTTTCCAACATTGAGACACAACATGGCCCACGAGACCACAATAAGTACATGGCCCCTTCTTTGGTTTGGATTTAGGTTTGGGTGGCATCACATGGATGTGAGAACAAGGGTTACTAGAGGAGGGCGGATGTACCACCCCATTAGGGATTTCCATAAACGCTTTTTTGATGTCAATAATGGAGCTGAATTTTTTTAAGTGATTTCAAGTGTAGTAGTAATTGAGTGCGAGAACTAAACACACTCATTACAGCTGATATAGCATCATCAACGGTAATCTGGTCACACATAGCAATTGTCTGGGCCTCATGGTAGAATTATTTAGCGAATTCCTGGATAGACTCTCCTTGTTTAATTTGAATACTCATAAAGGCTTTCTTTTGGTTGGAAAAAAATTTGATCACTCCAAAATTCCTTTATGAGAGCAGTTTTCACTTGAGCCCACATAGTGCAAACCTTAAGATGAGGAACCATGATCTCTTGAGCGAACTGGCTGTTGAGGATTTGACTGGACCTAATCATCAGATATTTGATATCAATGATTATGGTTCAGGTGTATCCTAAATATCTGAACTTGGGACTTGCGGCCTAGCGATTTTACTTAATTATATTCAACATGATGACATGGGTTTGAGGGCTTTGTTGGTTAGGTCAAACTTAAATTTAAGTTTTGATTTAATGACTTGGGCACGTGGGCTTTGTTGGTTTATGTCAAAATTAGTTTTTAATGTGGTCAAGTTTTTGACAAATTAATTGCTAATTAGTGATATAAATTGCCTTGGTATGTTCTGCCAATTGCATGTGAAAGCGAATCAGTTCAGCTATTTTGAAGATATGATGAAACGCCACTTCATGGATGATGGTGGTGTTTACTCCGACTCTGAGGCTGAGCATGATGCCCTGAGTTGAAGTATTTTTAGACGTCATTACAAACTTTTTACATGGCCAAGGGTCACTGAAAAGTAAGGTGTCATGGGTAAGATGTGGTTAACATCGAACCCTATAAATAACCCTTGAATTCACACTAATAAAGATATCATTTAACCTCTGGATTAAGTTTATAATTTATCTTATAAACTTTTTGAATTATTACTTTATTTTATATTAAAGTCGATTTTCACTTGGGATCAGTAGGATCAGGGCAGCGTGCCGTCGTCCAAGTGAAATGACTGGGTATACAATTGAAGTGTTACCAAAAAGCTATATCATAAATTTAAATTCACCATACTGTCTATTGTCCTCACACAATAGATGCTCGAAACCACATCCCACCCTCAAAGAAGAACCAGCCCTCTGAAGCAGACACCCAAATTCAACACCGGCTTAGGCAAGAAGTAGTATGGCGGACCTTATGTTGATCAGTAGCTCCATCCATTGCACGTTCATAAACAAAAGAAAAGAATGGATGCTACCTTCACCCGGTTCAAACTTATCCTTGAAGGCGAATTTAAAAAAGGGTGGCATCAGTGTTCAATATGTGTACACCTGATACCGCAACCAGTCCAACCTTAGAGGGTTCATACTCTTTGAAATGGGCATGAGGGGGAACTTGGTCAACTTGTCATCTCAAGAGGTTCAAATCATCTTGTAAATTTTGAGCCCATTGGTTAAGATGGTCATTCTTAGGAGCTCAATTCAAGTTGGAAATCACAGGAACCATCTTAGTTTGCTTAGTCTTGAGTACCTCACATTTAGCAACCAACCACTCAATGGATGCTATCAATAAAGCAAACTGGGCTTCTTGAGTAGTTTGATTTGCATCGCATAGCCTATGTGCATTCTCAACACCATCCAGTAAATTGATTAAGGAGTAGTTTAGATCAGTTGGAAGACCTTCCAAGGATAAGAAACACCCTTGAGCTATGGTTCAGATTTGGATTTCTAATGCTTGTACTCAAGATACTAAGAGCATTAAAGGTTCATAATCGGACGTTGGAAGTGAGGAGCCAGGGGGACCAGGAGGTCCCGGTGTCCTTGCAACCCATGTCTACCTGAAGGACCTGGAGGGCCTTGTTGACCCACTGTACCAGGGGGACAACATTCCCCAGGAGGTCCCAGAGTTACAGATGGGGAGCTAGGTGGTCCTGGTGGTCCAGGAGGACCAGCAGGGCCAGGTTCACCTTCTCTAATATTACCCACACTTGGACAAGATGTTGTGTTAGCCCATTAAGCTCCCCCAAACTCTTCTCATGTTTGGCCCACAACTGATCCAGTTGTCTCTTAATCTACTCTTCCAGGGAGGTAATCCGATGGCGAATAGGGTTAGTGGCATTGCTAACTTGATGAGATACTTCTTGGTTGATGTATCCCACAACCCCAGTATCGATTCTCACCAACTGAATATGAATATTGTTGATTTCTCTAATTTATTGAGAATGGCCTCTCAATTATTCCTTCCAAAGTTGGATGCCTTTTCATAAATGAAGATAATTGAGAGTGAAATTGCTGCGTTAGAGTCAACTGGCGCTGGATTTCTAGATGATGCAACCCCAAAATCTGGAGTATATGGTGAATAGCAGGATGTACGTAATGCTGAAGGTACTGCTCAGTTCTAGCCAAACCAACTTCAGTAAGCTGTAACACCGCTCAGGTATATAGGTTCATCATGTTGTCAGCAACTTTAGATGCTCGGTCACAATTAGGGTGAGCACCAGGCAGGATAGCCCATATAATCAAGCTTTTAATGGTTTCTTCAACATTAGCGGCTTGAATCTGATAATTAGATTGGTCAGGGCCCTCAATGGCCAAATCCATTGAAGCTTGAAATTGTAGATTATTTATATTAATGGAAGACAAATCTTGCCAGTTAAAGTGTACCCATTGGGTGATACTCAAAGATTCCTCCAAAGAGGGGCTCTCGTTGCTAGGCATATTTTTTGTTGTGAAAGTATGTTTTCACCAGGTAGCCTCGGAAGCAGAACTGGCAGGGAGCACCAGTATTGGAATTTTGCGAGATATTACAATAAACGGGTGCTACAAAGGCTACAAAATTATCAGTTCTGTGGCTCTAGTGAAGATTGACTTGATTACAATGAAGTTATTAGTTCCGTTGCTATGGATATTGCCAATTGAATATACAGAATCCTTTAAGATAATAGATTAAAATCAAACTACGCAATATAAGAATTGAGGTACTTTATTTATTAAAAATCAGAGATACTTATAGGAAAAAAATTCGTGGTTCTTTGCGAGGATTTATGTGATTCACCCGAGGTAAGATCTTTCCTACCAGAGGACTGATATCGTTGATTATTATTACAATTAAAAGATTTGTGATGATCATATCTAATAGAGCTCTTGTTAGATGCGATTGACCTTCTTAACGAGGTCTTAGCCCCTTTGAAATGAATAGTCATTTTGTATTGCTTGGATGTCTTGGATTGCTGAGCTTATCAGATTGGTTAGATTCACCCATTGTAGGAGGTAGATAACTCTGAAGAGACTTTCTTCAGTCAAATTGAGAATCAGAAATACTCTTTTAGATTTTTCAATCTCATTAGACTGAGATATCAAATCTTGATCTGGAGTAAGTTCAGTCATCTTAGTTGTATCTCCAACAGCTTGTCTAGGCAGATGGCTGTTCCCTTCTCAAGTATAACTTTGCATAGGAAAGCTACTGAGTCCTATTAGAATTTGCATTTGGTGGGCTTCAGTTGCAGGTTAGCCTTGTCCAGTGCCCTGAGGACCTTCTTGAAGTCCTCCGTGTGTGTCTCGTGAGAGTTGGAGAAAACCAGGATGTCATCCATATACGCAACACAGCATTTTCCAATCAAGTCGCCCAGGGCATGTTCAATGGTCCTTTGGAAAACGGCTGGGGCTTACTTAAGTCCGAATGGCATGACCTTGTACTCATATATCCCTAGGTGGCACTTGAAAGCCATGTACTGTTGGTGCTCAAGTACAATTGGCACTTGGTTGAAGGTGTCAAACAGGTCCAACTTTGAGAACACCTGACTTACAGCGATCATCTGGGAGATGCTCGCCATTAGTGGAATGGGATAGAGGTCCGTCTCAGTTATGGCGTTCAACTGGCGGTAGTTGACACAGGGGCGGAGCTCGCCATTGGCCTTGGGGACCAGGAGGATGGGAACACCACTGGAGATTTTGAAGGCACAATAATCCCTCTCTCCAACATATCATTCACGTACTGGTCTAGGGCTTCCCTCGCTCTGGGGTTCAGGGGGTACACTGGGCTTCCTTTTGGGAGCTCAGCATCCCCTTTGATTTTGAACGAGGGTGCAATGGGGCCCTGTGGAGCGCAGGTGGCGGCAACGCTCCTCTGGAACAGGTGTTCATAGTCTCTGAATTCCTCTGGTATCTTTTCCCTCTCCATCCCTAGGTGCACAGAGTTCACGCCAGGCCTGCTCCTGCCCAAGTAAATAATCTAACGTTATAGGCTCTTGATTCTTGGGGTGAAGCATCACCTGGCTCTCCTCCAGATCAAAATGTGGGGAGTACTTGTGCCACCATCTCATGCCAAGAACGATGGGGTGAGGCAGGTTCTAGATAGCGCAAAAGTCTTCCCAGAAGTGGTGGAGTCCCTGTTGAAGCTTGATCCTGGGCTCAATCCCCCAGCATTCCGACGACTTGGAGGTGTCCTCAAGAGTCACAGTACCCTTTTCTTGCATTTGTACTTTCAATTTCTTGGCTAACTCCCTGTACAGGTAGTTTTCTTAAGCTCCAGTGTCCACTAGCGCCCAAAGTTTTTCTAACTTGACCTATTTCCTTTTTCTTTCACTTCAAAGTAAACGGAATAAACAGGTAGGAGGAACCATTTCCTTTATTGATTGAAGAAATGCGAGCAGGGGTCAGGAGAAGGTTGTAGGTGGGGCCATCCGAGCTGCTGGGAGTTGTGGGTGCGGGAGCTTCAGAGCGTGGGGCAGTTTCACCAGAGCCCCTGCTCTTGTTGCCCCACATGGTTTGAGATGGGCTCTGACTCTGCGCGTCATCTGCGGAATCTACTGTGATTCCCAGGCACAGGGTCCTGGCTTGGGCTAAGGCTAGCTGGTTCTCTACCTGAGAGTGACAGTGACCTCTTCCTCCAAGGTTGCCCCCAGGCAGGTAGCGGCAATAGCTGTGAGGATGTCTGGGCGAAGGTTCTGTCTTTACATCCATGTGATCTGGGAAAGAGACACTTTTGTGGCTTTGGCTAGGGGCCAGAACAGCTGAGAATACTCCTTAACGGTCATTATCCCTTAGCTGAGGGACAAGAGCGCTGACCAGGCAGCATCCTGAGATTCATTTGGGGTGGGGGCTCTTTCAACCAAGTGGAGGCAGTCCTCCAGAGAGGCTGGAAAGGCCAGCTGTGTTTCCAAGAGGTCAGTGAGCCAGAGGGACAGGTTCTTCGGCAGGTCCTGTATCACCTGGGTGATCTTGAGAGATGCGGCCATTGTATCCCCAGTGGCCGCTGTGAGGCGGTCCTGCAATCTAATGTGAGAGAAATTTCCGTGCATTACACTCAACTCCTCCGGGGTCAGTGCTTGTCTAAACTTGGATGTGGCCTCAACTTGTTGGACATAAGCAATGGAATTCCCTTGGGATGGGAGGAGGTGAGCAGCTTCCCTCAGCAGGAACAGGATGGAAAAGATAACCATCAGGAGAGTGGTTGTGTGCTCATACCAAGCGGGTAGGGCTCTCTCATATGGTTTCCCCATCCCATACATAATAGGGAGATGAGATTAAATGAACTTCATCTAATGTGATGAATGGGGTCCTTCCACATTGCCACAAAACAGTTGGGCAAGAGGGCCCAGGTGAGGGCCCACAAACATGATAGTCTGCTGTGGTTAGGTCCTTTGTTCATTAGCTTGATGAGCGATTGGGGTATCCTTGGAATATGGTGAGGATGATGCTCACACTGAGGAGAACAGTCTGTCCACCAGAGAGAGCAAACAGAGAGGCGACTGCTCTGTCAAAGTCCGAGGAATGGTCCATTTTTCACTCAAAATCCAGGGTTTTTCTCCAAAGTCTGATTAAATGATTTTAAATTTTAATTTTTTTATATTTTTGAGGTCTTTATTATATATATTAGAAGACAAAGTTGTCCTAAATACCTTCGCCTGGTTGCATTTATGTTAGGAAGTGGGGGATATGGAGGAATTTGTTCCCTCAGAGTCCATGGATGGCGGGCTATCTGTGGGCCTATTTCAAGAATTTCAGCCTCCAATATTCACGTCTATACCATTCTAGACCATTCGTTGAGTACCCCAGGCGTTACAAAACTTTTCTGCATATAATTTCATTTGTTGAGGATGAATCAGGGCTCTGCATTCTCGTGCTTCCATTTTTGGTATAATTTTGGCTTGACAGCCCCTGATTCACTGGGCTGCCCTTCGTCATGGCGCTCAATATTCTCATCTAATGGCGGATTTGGCTTGGAAGCTCCTTATTTGCTGAGCTGCCCAATGCCGTGGCTCTCAAAGTTTCCATTTTTAGTATAATTCAGCTTGTCAGCTTCTGATTCACTGAGATGCCCAATGCCATGGTTCTCAACACTTTTGCTTTTGGCATAATTCAGCCTAGCAGCCCCTGATTCGCTGGGCTGCCCTTTGCCATTATCATTGTCATTATTTAGTTCATCAGACTTTGGGTTGGCGGCCTTTTACTGGCCTGGTCACCATTTACGTCAACCCTTGCCACCTCTGCTCTGAGGTTTAGTTGATTTGTTGACATCTGATTTGTCAGAATTCCATTTACAAAAGGGTTGTTGTCCTCAAATCCTACGATTTTATTATTATTATCTACATTACTAAGAGCCCCAATCCCCGCTTTAGGGGGGTCAGGGCTATGTGGTGGTCATGCAGCGCCTTGACCATCACAATAGTTCACGCACAGGTGTAGGGTTCCATCCGCTTTCTGGGCAAAGACAACTGGTGAGGCAATGGGAGAGGATTTCCTGATAATCCATCCTTTTTCCAGAATATCTTTCAACCAGATGCCCAGCGCCTTGTCTTCTTCCTCTGTTTGAGGGTACAACGGGCAGTTGCTCTTGGAAAGATGCACGGTTAGCTGGAATGCTAGGTCATATTCTGAATGTGGAGGAAGTCAAGTTGCTAGTCTTATGTCAAAGACATTCTTATATGGGGCTATGAAGTCAGGAAAATCTTGGAGGAGGTCCAAAGGGGGCAGCTCAGAGGAAGAGATTGAGCTGAGTGAGGGCTCTATTGTGAGAGTTTCAATTAGTGGGAATTCCCCACTACATCTTATTAGCGAAGGACAAAGAGTTAAGTTCCAGATTGATGTTCACCTGTTGGCGTCGCCACCACCCTATCCTCATGATAACAGGAAATAGTAAGTCATGTACTGCTGAAAAGTAATTGCAGAAGCCAAATTTGTGGATAAGGAACTGTACTGGGCGTTGGATAGTATGGCAGATCATAGGTGTAGATGAAGCACCTAATATAGGAAGAGCAAGCACCGTATCCAGGTCCAGAGAGTGTGCCACTCTTAAATCCATAAAGTTACCCGCCACTCCAGTATCCAGGAGAGCTTGTACTGTGGCCTTCCGTACTCCTACTCTGAAGGTAATGGGAAACAAGAAATAAGCTTGGTCCTCTTTATTGGCCATGGAAAGAGTGAGGGCAGTGGAAGGTGGGGTGGGTCCCATAATGAGAAGTGGGTCTTTGGTTTTCAATAAACTACTCTGCTTCTTATTGGATTCCTCTGAGAGGCTCTCCTGGTCCCCATGAAGGATTGGATTGGTTGGGTCTACCTTTATGCCATTGCACATCACTGTCGAGGGGGAGAGACTTTCATGGCTAAAAATGGTGGGTGAGGCTGACTCAGTGGGAGAAGAACTAGGCTCAGTGGTATGCGCATTATCTTCCTGATTAGGTGTAACGTGGGCTTCCACTTGGACTATTTGGGTGGGCGTCAGGATTGGATTACTTGTGTCCGATGTCACACTCAACTCCTCATCCGCAGGAAGGGGAAGGGACTCTCCACTGGTGGCATGTTACTCTACAAAGTAACCTGCGGGTAGGGAGCTACCACTGCAACCTCAGGGGAGCGTTTCCCTGTACCCTTGTTCCCTGAGGAGGTAGAAGCTGGTGGTTTGGACTGGAATGAGCCTGCTGAGAGGGTGTACACCAATGGCTGAGATGTCATTACCGCTACTGAAGCCATACTTGTATGGAGGAGTTTTTCCCCTACTGAATACGATAAAGTAAATGCAGCCTTCATGGATACTGGGAGAGGATCCCATGTGGCATTGCTAGCTAAAGAGTTGTCCAAGGCTGCTCTGAAAGCTTCCATTGCAATGTCCGTAGGAATTCCAGATGAGGGTACTAACGCCATGAAGGCCTCAACTAGTGATGGCAAGTCAGGGACCTTCTGGTGGAGGGTAAAGAGATGGTAAAGGCGGGATGCTCTAGATTCTGGTGCTTGGACCGCATCAGATACGATATTTAATAGAGGAGTGTGATTCCCCATTTTTGGTGGCAGCCTGTAGTACTCCTCTGACCCAATGGCGTGCTTCCCCACTGAGAGCATCTAAAAGGGCCACACTTCTCTGTGCATCAGTGAGAGTGGGAGTTTGGGACCCCCACTGACAGCAAAGCATACATGAAGCTCAGCTAGAGCATCTAGCACCTGTTCAGCTACTTCAGGTGATGGGACTGGAGGGATTCCCAAAGCTACTACACTTGCCAAAGGTGCAGCCTGGTTTGCTGGTGCTGGATTAATGCTATTCTGTGTTGACAAGAGTTGTTTGCAGGCTCTACAGAAGTAGATGAATGACCATCAAGAGAAAAACAAGTCACATAGGGAATGCAACTTCATGGTGATTAAGTAAGCAACTGCTTCGCTGATTCCATGAGGAGGGCAGAAAGTGCTGAAGTTATGTGTAACGCACAGGTTCTTGCCAATACGTGACAAATGAGTTGGGCAGCACCAGCCATGTCACCAACCACATGACTGATAGTCCTATGGAGAACAGCCCTCTCAATCGTGCACCATTTCCTGAATTTCCAATGCATTTGTGGACTAGAGTCCCAGTGATGCTGCAAGCGAGCAGTAAGGCCTGTCCCCATGATAGTGCCACAAATGAGGCTAAAGCCTGGCCTAGCTCACTCGCTGAGCACATGGTTTGGATTATTATTAAAAAAATTTCTTATATATATAAAACTTCTTTTTAGAGCAAGCAAACTTACTTTATTTTTTTTTTAATTGAGAAAACAAAACTGTCTTTGCAGTTGCCATTTTCTCGTTTTTAAAGCATTTCTTGCAAGGATAATATATTAAGCCCTAAATAAAGCTTTTGAGTGATAACCACACTTTTGCACATGCCAATCAAGAGTCCCACATAATGAAAACTCTGAGGATTTAAGATACCAGTTATTCAATATGCCAGATTAATCCTCATTTGTGAATCCCCAAATTCTTACCTACAATTTCCATTATGAGTGGTTATTATGATTGGTATGACTTCTGAAATCTGACCTCCAAATTATGTGTGAACTTAAACCAATAATTATGAAGTCAATGTGCAGATCCAGCTGGCCCTGTTTCATCACATCACCCCCTTGTGAATCCAAAAACTCCCAGATCTTCTCAGGGCAGCGGGCACACTCCTTGGGTGTTTGCCAGGTTGCTTCCTCCACTGGGTATCCCTTCCATTTTACCAGAAATTGCTGGCAACCCCTGACCTGATGCTCCTTCAAAATCTGCTCAATCTCATATTCCTGGTTGTTCTCCTCTTGTGGGTTCAGTGGCCCAGGCTGCTCTGGTCCTTACCCTCAGAATCCTCGAAGCTGAGACCCATGGATAACTGGATGGGCTTTCAACTTTTCCGGGAGGTCCAATTTATATGCTACCTTGTTAATAACCTGGATCACCCTATATGGACCTAAGAACTTAAACCCGAGTTTCCGGCTCTTCACTGGTACTTCATAATTCTTCGCTACCACCAGTACCCAATCCCCTGAAGCAAACAATGGTTCTGTCACTCTTCATCAGTCTGCATTGCTTTTTGCCATGCTGTGGCATGCTCCAAGTTGTTTACCAATTTTCTGATCTCATCCATTCTTCCAAGTAATTCATCCGCCCCCTGGCATACTCCTCCGTTTAATCCCCCATTGAACGCCGGATTAGTCCATGATTAGCAAAGAATGGTGACATTCCAGTTGACGATTGGTGGTGGTTATTTTAAGCAAACTGAGTGAATCAAATCCATGTAGCCCAATCATCCTGCCGGTTGGAGACATAGCATTGGAGGTTTTGCTCCAGTATTTGGTTTACCCTTTCTGTTTGCCCATCAGACTGGGGATGGTATTCTGAGGCCCTACATGGGCGAATTTTTAAATTACTGAGCATGCTAGACCAGAATTTCGATACAAATTGGGGACCACAATCTGAAATGATCTCTGCAGGTAGGCCATGATAGGCAAATATCTCATCAATAAAAACCCTTGCAGTGTCTTTGGCTGAGAATTTTGAAGTACATGGGAACAACTTGGTATATTTCGTTAACCAAATGACAACAACCATTATTGCATCCTTCCCCTCGGATCTTAGGTAACCCTGTAATGAAATCCATGCTGACTGACCCCCACAGCTGATTTGGAATCTGGAGTGGGACTAACTTACCCGCAGGTTTCTTTCATGAGGGCTTTGAAAACGCGCAAATCAAGCACTCCACCACATATTTTTTATATCTTTTTGTAGGCTGGCCCAGGAATACTTCTGGTGCACCAAGTCAATCATCTTCGTGACCCCTGGATGTCCCTCCAGCGGGTGGTCATGCAATGACTGCAGCACTTCCCACTGCAGTGATGGGTTTGGAACCCATATCCGTGAGTCACGACATATTATTCCATTTTCTTCCATATGTACAATGCAGGCTGTGCCGCTGGCCCCTGCTGTTTCCACCCATAACTGTTGCCTGAATGAAGACCACCTTTGATTTCTTCTGATCTCCCTTTCCAGTTCATCCTCTTCACTCACCATCATGGCAAATTGGTCTTCCTGGAGCATGGTTGCTGTGTTGTACTTCTCCAACTCAGCCTTTTCATATGCTAGCCCTGCATCCTGGCTCAACCAATCAGCTATGGTGTTAACGGCTCATGGACAGTATTCCACTCAGAAATTATAATGAGTCAGCTCCAAGTGCCAATGGGCTTGGCGCTGATTCATTTTCCTGAGCTCTCAGTAATATTCCAGTGCCCAATGGTCCATGCATACTACAAAGGGGTGACGGGTGTACAACAAGTGGTGCTGCCACTTCTGAAGCGCTGCAACCACCGCCAGTAGCTCTTTATTATATATTGGGTAATTTGTTTCCGCAGGGATCATTTTCTGACTAAAATAACACACTGGGTGCTCCAAACCGTCTTCCCCCTTCTGTAGGAAGAAACCACTCCTAATGCGAAGTTTGAGGCGTCTGTTTCCACCATTTAAGGTTTTTCTAGATCTGGATGGGAAAGGACTGGCGCTGAAATGAGCTTCTCTTACAGCAGGTTGAATGCCCGCTCCTCTTCTTCTCCCCATACAAACAGTACCTTCTGCGTCAGTCGCATAAGTGGCAAGGCTAATTCTGATAGATTCTTGATGAACCGCCTGAGGAAATTTACCATCCCCAGGAAACTTCTCACCCCTGTCTGATCAGTTGAGCCTTCCATGCATGCACCGCCTGGATCTTATTGGGGCATACCCCCATGCCTCTCCTGAATATCACATTTCCTAGGAACCTGACCAAGTCCTGGTTAAACTCACATTTTGAAGGCTTCAGCCATAATCCTGCCTCAGCCAACGCCTTCAGGACCTCCCGCACATCCTGTACATGAGCCTCCTTGGAACGTGAGAACACCAGGATGTCATCCATATAAGCAATACAACACCGGCTGATCAACTGATAGAGTACTCAGTCAATCATTGGTTGAAATACTGCTGGGTCATTTTGCAGCCCAAATGGCATGACTCAGTATTGGAATATCCCAAGGTGGCACTTTAAATGCCATGTATCTTTGGTGCTCCAGACTCACAGGTACCTGGTTGAAAACATTCGCCAAATTGAGCTTAGTGAATTGTTGCATCCTGTGACCATTGGCAAGATATCCTCCATTAGCGGCATTGGGTAAAATCCAGTTCCATGACCTCATTTAACCTCCGATAATCCATGCATGGCTGTAACTCTCCACTTGCCTTGGGCACTAGCAACACTGGAGATACCACAGCTGATTTTGATGGCTCAATCAAACCTTTGCTCATCATTGAACTCACATGGTCCTCCAATGCAGCTTTGGCTCATTCATTCAATGGATAGACTGGACAACCATGAGGAAGTTCAGACCCTTCCTTAAAATGGAAAGAGAATGCGAATGACCCAGTGGGGTAAAATGGTGAATCCTTCTTTGGACCAAAGATCCTCACAAAATCTTAGTATTCTGTAGGTAAGACCTCTTCCTGCATGGCCCCAGGGTTCGAGGCTCATCTAACTTCTGGTTTCCCACTAAATGACTTTACTTCATCGGTGGGCCACTCCTGGGGTACAGGGTAATGGTACTGGAAGATACATCTATCTGGGGTCTGAACTGATGCCACCAGCGCATCCCAAATACTACTGGATAGGTCAGGTTCTCAATCGCACAAAACTGCATCCAAAACCTGAATGGGGCCTGCTGTACCTTCACTGAAGGGCATACGCGCCACAATGGCGCCCTTCATGAGGCATCAGCAAAACCACCACCAGTCCTTCCTGCACCTGCAGCTTCAAATGCTCTTCCAATGCCAGTTCAACGTAATTCTCTTCCGCTCCAGTATCTATCAGGGCCATTGACCTTTCCATTCCTCCATCTGTATGAAGTTATGTGGATAAATAGGCGAGAATAAAGTGTTGAAGGCGATTTATTTTTAAATGAGTCTTTCACTTGCAAATTGGCTGATGAAAACTTCGACATATTCCCTTGGCGCCCTCCCCCTTGAACATTTCCCACGTTTCTTGGGACTGGGTGCCATCCCCCTTGACTGGAACGACCACTTACTGAGGATTGTCCCTTCTCAGGCGACATTGATTCCTCCTGCTGGTCCCATGCCAGTGCTAATTGCTTTTAAACTTGAACTGCTAAAGCCACCTCCTCCCCCAGCGTTGCTTGGACCTTTGCTGCTGCCAAAGCCACTAGAAAATATGGCTGCAACCCCTGGCAGAACATTTGTGAAGACTGGGAATCTGTAACCTGTGCCGCTTTTGCCAATGGCTGGAAGACACGCACATACTCCTCTACAGAGCTATGTCCCTGGCTGACTGATAATAATGCCAACCAGGCCTCATCTTTGCTTCATCCGGACATGCTGCCCAGTTAATCATCTCCACACACTCCTCCATGGAATTTGGCAAACTGTCCTGTTCCTTGATGAGTTCCTGGAACCATCCCGCCAATTCTGGAGGTAATGCATCCACCACCTGGGCTAGTTGGAGCACAAGAGGGGATTCCTCACTGCCACCTGCACCAATTGTGCCTAGAACTGGATCCATACCGTTACTTGGTAAAGTTTATCTAATGCCTTCATAGATAATGCCATGCATCCTGTAGGTGTTTTTGCTTTGTCTGGACCACTATGGTTTGCTGAGCTGTTGCCCCCCCATAATTGTCCTACTTTGCATAGCAAAAATGCCAACAAAAATCCTACCATAACCACAGTCAAGAGATGTCAGTCCTATTCATACCCGCTGGTAACCACCACTTCTTACTGGGGCCCCCACAAGACAGAAAGGAAGGTATTTTTAGTTTCGCTTATGTAACGCACATGTTCTTGCCAATACATGACAAATGAGTTGGGCAGCACCAGCCATTTCACCAACCACATGACTGATATTCTTGCGGAAAACCACCCTCTCACCCATGTGCTATTTCCTGAATTTCCAATGCATTTGCAGACTAGAGTCCCAGTGATGTTGAAAGTGAGCAGTAAGGCATGTCCCCATGATAGTGCTGCAAATGAGGCCAAAGCCTGGCCTAGCTCACTTGCTAAACTCATGGTTCAGGTTATTCTTGAATAAATTTCTAATATAAATAAAACTTCTTTTTAGAGCAAGCAAACTTAACTTTATATGTGTTTTTCTGATTGAGAAAATGAAACTGTATTTGCAGTTGCCATTTTCTCATTTTTAAAGCAGTTCTCATAAGTCTAATATATTAGACTCTAAATTAAGCTTTTAAACAATAACCACACTTTTACATGTGCTAATCTCGAGTCCCACATAATGAAAACTTGGAGGATTCGAGATACTGGGCGTTCAATATGCCAGATTAATCCTTGTTCATGAATCCCCAAATTATTACCTACGATTTCTGTTACAAGTGGTTCTTGTGATTGGTTCAACTTCTGAAATTCGACCTACAAATTCATGCATGAATTTGAACCAATATTTATAAGGTCAATGTACAGATCCAGTCACAATCCATCACAATATGGGTCAGTCCATTATGTCATTGAATCTGCTGATTAAAGTAAGACTGGGCTTCTAATCTGGGTGTATAACAACCCAGTGGAAGGCCTATAATGTCAATAGCATAACAAATTCTGCGCAGTTGATGGAGGGATCCACTATTATTCTGGATAGGGAAATAAAAGTTAATTAACATACCAAAGGCCTCATAGCAAACCAAATGGCTGCATGTGGGGCAACCATGGGTCTTTCTGGAGCATCCCCCAAGGGTGGGAGAGGCAAGGAGGACGACATATCCTCCTGGGTTTGCAGTTTTTGACCTTTGGCTTCATTTTCCCACCCTTTGGACTGAATAATCATGACAAATTTATGAAAATCATAGAAATTCGCAAAAATTTAAAAAATGATGATTGGCTTTTGAATCAAACAAATCGAATTGCTCTGACCATTGGGAGGCCTTAATCTTATCTTGCATTTATTGGGGGGTTTTGGGTTGGGTAGCAAGTACAGGTACATCTCCAGCACGTCAGATCAATTTTTTAAATGATTTGGGCTGGATTGGCCCTTGGCGGAATGGCTTGGATGGCTTGGTGCCTGGTTCCCACCTTGCAGTTGTGTGGACGGCAAGTCCTCACCTCTGAATGGAGAATCATAATTAGTGGAGATGGCCTCACTCCATCTGAATTGCGCTGAGCCACTATCAGATTGGTGAGGCAGATTAGGCTGAATTCTCTGATTATTTTGTGGAGTGGGAGGCAGACCCAAAGCTGGTCTTCTGGGTGCCAAATGTAAACCAGGTCATTGTGAAGAGTTTGGCAGATCTGAGAACTCTCTTGAAGCAGTGGATTGATGTTGTAGGCTGGCGGTGAGTTCCTGGATCACGATCATCATTTGGTGGGCCACCATATTGATGGCTTGGAGGGCCCACTTTTAAGACCATCGGCCCTAGGACACAGAATGCTGCATACTTCTCTGGATTAAGTAATAGTATCATGAAAAAAAGTGGCAGAGCTTGCGGAGTGGGTTTTGGAGGGAGAAGTTTTTTTAAAACTCAAAGGTGAAAATGGACCAACAACTGCTCCTTTCAGAGGCAGTTTCCTTATACACGTGAAGTGGGAAAAAGGGGGCCATGGGTACATTTTTCCTGGGCAGCAATAGCTGATGTACTCATGGCTACTCAACCTGGGTTTGGGGCTTCGTCATCTGGCTTACACAAAGGTCACAAAGCTCTGGAAACATAAGCGTTGGATCCGTCAGGAAGGGACCCTCACCAATCTAAACACAAATGGCTTGACATGGATTGAAGGGGTGGCCAAATTGGGTTCTGCTAGGGTCAATTTTGATGAATTCCTATTTTTTATAAAATCTCCCAAAAGCGAATTTCAAACTTGTACTGGCTTTCCCAGACCCAGAATTTTAGATTCCATGAACAGATCCAGTTTTCTGACTCAGGAGCCCTTTCCTGAGTTTTAAGGCTCATTTTCTTCTTACCCAAGAATGTAAAGGATGGCGGAGTGGGGCTCAGAGGGAGGAGAAGCTGCTGTTGAAGGATCCTGACCTGTATTACCTCATTGCAGACCTCTTTTATCTTAAAATCAGAACAGAAGCAGCCAAATGGGGTACTGTGGTAAGGTTTTTTGGTGCCAATGTAGTGAACAACGTTCATCCACTACATGACCCAAGTCCCCCAGTTGAGCCAAGGGCTCCACAGGGGCATTAGGTCCCTTTTTTTCCTAAAAGGGACCTTTTCCTGATCTAACCCAAGAGGTTGGGTCTCTAGACTTACAGGGACAACCTTCAGCATGCAGCTCTCTTCCTCTTCCTCCTTGCTACCACCTATTAGAGCTCAGTTTACATGACCTTCTATTGTGCCGGGATGATTGATTTACTCATGATGATATTAATCCTGGAATCTGGATTTCCCCCTGTCAGGAAACATGACCTGCTGTCATATTCAGGACTCTTGGTCCAGTGTCCTCAATTTCCTGATTTTCTTCTCATCCTTGACAAGAGATCCTTGCCATTGATGTTCATTTTGCAATGCAACTAAGAATGCTAATTTATATTGGCCCTTGTTATTTTCTCATATTAAAACTCTTGACTCATACATTATTAATTCTTCTCTAGAGCTTATACCATTAATTTTGAGATTATTTACACCAAAATTAGAGCTTAATTGATTTCAGAGTGCATAGTGTTGACTATCATATAAGTCCAACATCCCCCTCTCATCCAGCTTATATGTCATTTTCTGAATCTTGGTACCAACAACTTTTTTAATAGAATGTCTGATAAAGACCTTTGGATCTTCCAGCTGATGAGTTGATCTGCTCGCCGGAACCTCTTCTATGGTCCTTCCAGGACTCTTTTACCAGTCAAGTACCCACAGCCAGTCCTTCCATGGAATTATTGGAAACAGTAACCAACCTTGACGAAACCAGGTTAGCAATTGTCTCAATTTGACTCACGACCAATCCTTCCTCTGTTGTCAATTCCTGAGTTAAATTTTAATACTCTCCTGTATTTTGCTACATTTGCAGATTCTCCTATCATCGTCATCAAACCTCCTGAAGCAATGCCCTATGCTCTCAATCATTTGTTCCTCGCCTTATTGGACTTGATTTTGAAGTTCCTCTTCTGATTTGATCAGTATTACAAGCCAGCTATTTTGGCCACCAAACTAGCCATTGGAAACAGCGTACATTTCAAAACCCCTATACAGAATTAAAAGCCCAAGTAACTGAGGCTTTGTCTATAGCTCTGAACTCTTCTGATCTTGAAAACATCCTGGATAAAGATGTTGCAGCCTATTCTCTTTGCTTTTCTGACCAAGTTCTTTAAAGTTGGGCCACAAAGCTTCCAGCCTCTCCTAGCTTCCATTGCTCATTCTGTTTCAGCTTCTGAGAATCTCATAGTTAGCATCTGTAGTATGCCATTTGCTCCTTGCATGACTATCTTGTTTCTTGCGCATCCCATCAATATCTTCCACTGATGGCTTTAATAGGGGTCATGATTCAGCAACCCCCACCTAGTATCCCATGCTCAATGCCAGTCCATATGTCCAAAGTTCTTGATGAAGCCCATCAGCAAGCACTTAAGACCAAACTTCCAGCTTTGGTGCCATATCAGGATAACTCAGGGTTATTTGCTGACTTCCTCTTCTTGTTCTGTTGCTTCACTCCCCACTCCAGGGTATTATGTTTAACATGTTTTGACATTTCCATTTTTCTTCCCCTAGCTGCTTTCTCGCAGGGATTAGTATCCGCTTAACAAACTTGGTTTTGAGTAGGTCTAACCCTCACTAGCGTCTGATCTCTCATAGATTTTGATAGGTTGTTTACTCCTACTGTGATCCATTCTCCCTCCTACAAGAGGTGAATTAGGCGGAATCATTCCTTAATTGAGGATAACCAATAAAAAAATAATAAAAATATATTTTTCTATATGAAGCTATAATTTTTTCCATATTTTTATCAATATTTTAAGTTTTTCTTTTTATTTCTATGGGACTAAACTTTTTTGATTCAGTGGTCCATCTTTTTATTTTATTTCCCAAACTGGCTCCTAGTTATACTTAGACCTACCAGTTTTCTATGTTTCAGAGATCTTATTTTTTAAGACTTAAACATCTAGTTTAGTTCAATGGTCCTTTTTTGGATTTAAATTAAATTATCAGGACATAACCAGCTTGATAATTTAGCAATCCTTTAAGAAAACTTTTTCATTATTTTCTTATCAATTCATTGCATTAATTATTTAGCATGAACTTAATTTACTATCCTTCCATCCAAGAGGTATTTGATGGTGTAGATGTCCATTGCCATCTTGGCAATAATCTTGAATGGACCTGACCACAACACAACCAATCTGTTTTTTTTTCAGAAACCATGTGTATCGCAATAGGCATCTCTTTTGCCTATTTGTATTCTAATAAGGCCAGTCAGTTCTTATCATCCATTATTTTCTCATGAATCCTTTTCTTTAAAGTCATATCAAATGTTTGTGATTGCATTTCAATCATAATATTTGTCATTCAGTTCAGATACTGCTTGGTACTCATCCCCAACGTTGGTTCCACTGCAGAGAAATACTTCACTTCTCCCAATCAATATAATCACCATCAATTCTTGGTAGTGGGTATGGATCCTTCTTTATAATTTTGTTCAGCCTCTGACAATCAGTCACCACCCAAGTAGAGCCATTCTTCTTCTTCACAATAATAATTGGGCTCACCCAGAGACTTGACGATGGAGCTATAAGCCTATGCTTCACTGTTTGCTGATTGCTTATTATACTACCACTTCAGATGCCTTTGACTATTGAATTAGTCTAATCCTAATTGGTAATTTTCCCCAGTATCAACCTTGTGGATCACATCTCTTTTGCATCCCAAATCATGGAAATCCTAGGTGAATACTTCTTGATACTTGTCAAATAATTCAACCACCTCCTCCCGCTGTCTGTCTGTTAGATAAGCGTGTTGCTCTCATTTGACCAATAGATTGATACTCTTGGTTATCCCTGCTAGTAATCCCATTTCATCATAGGTCTGAAACCCATGGACCAATAAATTAATTTTAATATTTTATATACCTTTTGTATTTTTCTTTTGCAATGGGACTTTTAACCTACAATTAGTTTCAGAAGTTTTTCTTTTCCCTTCATCCAAAATGGTTTCTAGGTAAACTCTGACCTACCAGTTTTCATGGTTCAAAATATTATTCTCTTAAGATTTAACCATCTATTTGGAAAAACTTTTTTCTTTCTGCTTGGAGTAACTTTCAAGCAAATTTAATTGAATTAAAGTAAAGATTGCCTGCTAGCCTAAGCTAACCTCCCCATTTGAACCCAATGACCTCGGATTCTCTGCTGGCTGCTCCAGTGTGGACAGTGGCGAAACCCCACCCAGCGTTTTCCATCCAATGGGAAAATGCGTTTGGACTGGCTAAGCCAATCCCCCTAAACCATTGGGTTAGTTCATTCCACCCAAGGATCTCGCCATCTACCTGGCATGTGCCCAGGCAGTGCGTCACAGCCCCCTCATTCTCCCCCAATCTCAGCTGCATTTAATCCTGCAGGTCAATTATGGGAAATTATTCTCATGCAAAGAGAAATCTATTATCAACTTGGCCCAGGTGGTGATTCTACCAGCCAGATTCATTGATTTCCACCTGTATAAAGGATATTTTGATCTGGGATTCACATGCAAAGCCGAAGCCGCCACTGCGGCCACTGTACCACTGGTTTTCCATGGTACCCCTATCCCCACAACACAGACCTGGCTCCCCAATGACACCACTATGGTGGTTCAGTTTGCTGGGTTGCTCACTCACCTTCCCCCTGCTGTGCTCCATCAGGAGCTGATGGAAGGCTTGGCCACATATGGCTCCAACACCATCCTTCAGTTTGTGGTCCCCAATGGGGCCGCTCATCTTGCAGGGCATCAGTCATTTGCCACAATTAGCCCAAACTTAACTAATATCGCTTTGTCAATTCCTCCACACACAGTCATTCCCTCACCCCTGAACATCCATTCTGGGCCCACGTCAAGGGCGGGCAGACCATCTGTCCATTCTGCTTTAAGATAGACCACCCAAAGCGTAAATGCCCCTCTCTTGTCACTTCCGCTGGACCTGCTTTGTCTCCATCTTTTTCCCACTTGAACCAACACCCCACGGCCTTTCCAGTTTGGGGTACAATCCTTCCCCCCTCCACCAAAGCATGATGCCACTACGGCGCCAGCAACGGCCAACCAGCCCCCTCCTCATTCTAGTGCCACCTGCTTCATAGCCAATTAGGAAATGAATTGGACAACAGTTCAGTAACACGTTATTCTCCAAACACCAGCCAGAATCCAACAAATAATTGACCCCAATTTCCCCTCTCTATTTTAATCCCTGGACTTTATTGGATGAAACCAATGAAATGGGAAATGTTATTGAAGATTCAGAAATCCAAAGTGAAGAATTTATCCAGGTAAATCACCTCAATCAGACTCCTTGGCATTTTTACACCCCCCAACTGAATGCCTCTGCGTTCTGCTCTGAACACCAGATTGCAGTTACTGCAGCTGAAAACCCAGATAGCATCGAAATCTGTAAGATAACTGAGGAGTCAGTAGTGATACTTGCCAAAGGTATTTATACTTCAATTTTTACTCCAAACATAGCCCTGCAGCGCAAATGGGACATCCTAAACCTGCACAAACAAGCAAATGTCGCCATCCAGAGAGTTGCTATTGCTTTTCAGGCCAAGACAAAAACCACCCATGCCAATGTAGCTCTATTTTCCCAGCATCCTTCCATCCGCCTTCATGCAGAAACTGCTTTTCCAAATACCTTGGTGTTAATTTTGATGCAGGTATTTTGGACAACCAGTTAACCATCAACCAAATCGCTCCCCATATCGCTGATCACCCCACACCATTGCTCTCCACCTTGTCCCGCACTCTTACATTTGAGATGGATTCCAATACCAAGGATGTGCCACCCAATCCCCCTTCCCTTTCCACCATGGTGGGTTGAGCGCTTCGTCGCTGTCTCACCTGGTTGATTGTATTCTCATTCAGTTGTGTTTCACCTCTCCTTTTGGGCAGTCAAACTTCTGTTTGGGCATTCTTTTTTTTAGCACTAGTGTTCCCAACCTAAAGGGGAGATACACTGATCTTCTGTTTGGGCATCCTTTTTGTTCATTTTTTAGCTCTTTGAGCTTTGGTAATGTCCATCCCCTGGTTGGCGTACCTCAAATAAAATTTAACCATCTATTTGGTTCAGTGGTCCTCTTTTTGGACTTGACCAAAATCTTAGGACACGACCATCTTAATGGATCAGTGGTCCTCTGGGAACATTGCAATTATTTTCTTTTAGGTCCAATAATTCCTTTTTTAGAATTGACCTTCTTCACTATATGATCAGCAGCGCTGTTTATTCATGTATAGGCGACACTTGCCAACTTTGGAAATACTATTAAATGTAAACATTCAATAGGCCTTGAATCATGACTTGTCATTCATCCAACACGTCCTTATTTCATTTCATATTTCAGCAACAGATATTTGAGTCTTCATATCTCTCAAAATCGTGAATTCCTCATTAATCAATAGTTACGTTCAATTTTATGTATCATTCTTATCTTAAAAACGAAATTTGGCATTCGTTGCCATCCAAAACGTTTTAAGTAACTTCACTGGTGGATTTGGACACGATCCCTTAATCATACAGATTGATCTAGCCTCTTTAGCTTCATCCGATTTCGTCTTAAATTATTGTTCATCATCTTCAGCAATTTCTGCCCCATTATTTGAATATTATTAGGTCAAACAATTCTCTATACTATCTTGGATCAATTGTTGCCTGTTTTGACTTTGTACTTTTCATTAGTAATGTAATCCAATACTCTGAATTGATTTATTTTACATGACAATTCATCCAATGTATCATCTAGTGTCTCATCTAAACCCTCGCTCTTCAGGACTATTGCAAGTGGACCCAATTTCAACCCTGAGTTGATCCTGATATTCTTGGGACTATTTAAAGTGGACCCAATTTCAACCTGAATTGTCCTTCTGATCCTTGGGACTATATTAAGTGGGCCCAATTTCAGCCCAAGTTGGCCCTTCTAAGAAACTTCATTTTAAGTAGATGTCTTGTGGAACAGGTTTTCTTTCAGCACAAGACAGTTACATATCTAGGATACAAGTCCTTTTCCAAGGGCCTGAGTATCTTCTGTGCTTGGATTCACTAGTCTCTCCACTTCTGAGCTGGGCGAACACAATTGAACGTGATCCACTTCACGTTCAGTCTTCAATTTATATTACTTTCCCTAGTAACTTATTGCCAAAATTGGAAACATCTTCATATGAAATCATGTCCTAGTATCTTTTACTCAACTACACCCCTGTAGTGATCACCAATTGTTAAAATTTATAGGGTTCTTGACTATTCTCAGCTGATAACCCATAAATTAATTAACTGCACAGGTTTGTTGCTGTGCAATTCTCCATGTTGTCTGATAGTAAGATGTATTCATTTGATAATAGTATGGTGACTATTATCCATAGTTGAATAAAGTACTACTATTGGGTCTAACACTCGACCAGTATTTATTTTGACATACTCAAGATGTCCTCAATAGGGATTTATTCCCATTATACTGCCTAACTTAATCCACACTCAGTTTATCATTTATGGCTTCTCTCTGGTGACACACAGTTGGCAGCAATCTCCAATTCAGTTCAGCTTCTCTTCTAAGGATCCACGCTCAAATCATTACTCTTTTTCAAAGAGTCTCCCAATTAAAGCACACAGCAATAATTTCCTTGAGAAAGAATAGAACTCAAATGGATTCTGGTAAAAGGCGTGTATGTGTATATGTCTCTGCATATTAGTATATTTGTTAAGTAAACTCTTAGGGGAATTTATAATAAAAATTCGGCACCCAACCCTCAGTTGGCACCTTTATCAATGAAACGGCAGCTGTTGTCATTGAATTACCCATCATTGTCTCATCAGCAAAGGTCTTCCCATCCTGGCTAGGATTCTGTCATTGGACATCCTTGAGACCTAAAATGGAAAGAGTCAGAAAATGTGCTCCTATCGTTTTCCTCTCAATCCCAGGTAACCAACCATATTTGGAAAGCAACTTGCTTATGTAATGGGACTTGTTACCCATTAAGGCGGGTTGTGAAACAACTGTTTGATTCACTAGTTGCAGGTGGCATCGCTCACCTCACAACTTGATCCTTAAATTCTCAATCAGTTGGTGATAAAACCCGACCAATACCAAATTGGTACACTAGATAGTTATTATCAATCAACTATCAGATGACCCTATTTTGTTGGAAACTCTTCCTAATGAGATCTTAAGCATTCACACAGTTTAATCCCTGATGGATCTGACCCAGGCGAATAACCTAAAATACCCCAAACATTGTTATCCTGAAATCAGGGTTAACTGATATTCAATTAGCTTTGCTTTAGGGAATTATCCTTTTTAGCGATTCCTGGTAATTTAGCTGGCTGGGAATATGGGCAAAAATACCAACATTAATTTATGCAGTTAGTTTGTGGGTAACAAACTATGTCCTTGAACACCATGATGGCATTTGGCATCACATTCAAGATGTTGTACCTGAAGAACTGGAGCTGGATTTGGCCAATGGGTGCCTGGAACCCTTTCTAAAAAGAAACTTTGGGAGGTTGTAAAGACACTAGCCCATTTTGCATGGCAGTTATAGATACCCAGAGGCAGGCGGAGTTGAATGCCTTCCACACCTTGTCCTGCATCTAAATCTAAGTGTCAATGTGCCATTTGAGAGCACTCCTGTGAAGCCCACAAGATGACAGAGGCTGACGTGGCATGAACGCCCACCGCCTCTTGGCCTGTTAGGGTATATTTATGTGTTCAATATCACTTTGCATGTGATATTTCATAATGCTAAAATTGGTGTAATTTGAACTTACCTTTTTTTATTGTTTGTACTGTGATTTATGGTATTTTGACTCCTACCTATTTTGTTAAACAATTGAGGTAACTCTCTTTTGGTTTAGGTAGACAATATTTTAAATGGCGATTGTGTATCAGGAACTTCATCTGCATTATTATCTCAGGTCACCTTATTCATGGTGGGTTGTGCTTACCAAGTAGCTCATGAGCAGTCCTGCAGTGATGTTGCAAGCATCGCCATGGACCCTCAAATATTCTTCATTGTTTTCATTGGTTTTTTGGTGGGGAGGATAGGTTTTGGTGGTGGTCATTTGGATTTCTGGAAGTTGAGGCCTCTTGCACCACTTAGGAAATCTCCAGGATAAAATTGATATTTTCTGGTACCTGAATTTCCAAACGTTCCCAATCAGGATTCCCTCACGTGAGCTTATCCATTCAAGAAATTTTAATCACGTTTCCCCGCCTGATAGTCCTGGTATATACCACCAGGAGGACTTTTTTGTGGGGGTGATGTAACTATTGACAATCACACATAGCCTATCCCAAGGTTGAAACTTAGGAAATATATTATGTGGATAGTAAAATCCTGACAGTTCTTGTGATATTTATTAACTAAGCCATAATAATCATGATGATGAAAGAAACAAATATTTTTTTTAAAATTTGCTAAATTAGGCTCCTAATTTAAAGGTCAGAAAATTGCTGTGGTGTATGAATTTTGAATAAATTCACTTGTCTGAACTATTATAAATATTTTTGGCCCTTGTGAGCTATTGATTATCAGGTTGATGATGCATTACTCCTTTCTTTACCTGAATTTTCATTCAATTTTTCAAAATAAAAGCTTTTTTGAATACAAAAGAGCTCCAACTTGAGAGCCATATCTTTAAATTTGTATAACTAAATTTATATACCTAAATTTATCTATCTGTGTGGTTGACATTTGGGATTAAATTAAATCTCAGAACGCCACAATGGCATTTGCTCATTTCAATCAAGATGTTTGACATGAAAAACCAGAGCCAAGAAGGACCCATGGGAGCTGGAAACCTCTCAAAAGGAACCTTAGGAGGGTGCAGGTAATCATCCCATTTTGCGTGTGGTATTTTAAAACAGCTGAACTTGGCAAGATGTATACTTTATTGGTATTATTTGTGCATAGATTTTTGGGGTTTGATGTTTACCTATTTTGCTGAACAATCAAGGCAACTGATTTTTGGTTTAGATTTGAATTATGTCAAATTTCAAGCAATGTCTTGGAAAGTTTGTCTTTTACTCTTGAGTTACTATATTGAGACTACCTTGAGACAGCCCAACAAAAATGAATTTCAAAGTTTTATTCTTTTGGATTTTAACCTCTACCGTGAGTCAACGTTTTCATTAGTAGGCGTTGCCTTCATGCCACTCCCAGTTACACTGGAAAAGATCTTTGCCAATATGATCCTTTTGTCAATACTATTTTCTAAATAAACTCAATACTTTTAAAGTAAAAAAACTAGAATTAATGCAAATATAAAACTTTCATAGACAATTATGAAGTTTAGGATGGTTTTGTAGTTGCCTAATATCCATGTCTAACTAAAGAAATATAATTAAATTTTCTTGAAGTATAAGAAGCATTACAAAGAAAAAGTTACTAAATCACCTTGCCTTGGACTTGATCAATGAAAAAAGCTGATACTTGAACAAGAGATCAAAAATGATTATAAAATATAAGAGTGCAAAGTAAATCTATATGACATTACCTAGAGTATCTTTAACATCTTTCAATAAAATACCTTATCATGCATTTATATTTCCCTCACTATCACATAAATTGCATTACAGTAAGTTGAAAAAAACTTGAATAAGAACATGCAGAGAAAAGTAGCAAAATGGAAACACTGAAAGATAGCTTTCTTGTAAATGCTGTCTGGAAAAACAATTTTAAAAATTAAATTTCTGCTCCATAAATAGAATTTAGAGATATACTTTATAGTGATATAGTCACTAAATACAAGAGTGACTTTATATTACCTAATTAATTTAAAAAATTAATTTTAACTAAATTTAGGAGACTAAAGAGAGTCCAAAAAAGGTGAAAGTGGGCCAAAAACATTGCTCAGGTAAAATTTTGTACTTTAGTAACTGTTATATGTGGACTGTGGTGGAACTATCAGTTTAAATTTCAGATCAAGATTTGTTATAAATTGGGAGTGAAGGGTCAGGAGTAGACCATGATCACAAAATAATGGTTATAAATATAGAGATATATAATAAATAGGTGTAATTTGTACTATGTGAAAAAACAGGCTAAGAGGAGATCTTTCTTTTGCTTTAATAACTAAATTAAAGTCAAATTCAAACTTTTATAAAATACAAAAAAAAGACTGCTCAATCAAGCCAAGGCTTACCAATGTTGATGCAATTGACACCTGCTGCTCCAGCTTGAGGTGGTGGTGCGCCGCCATTTGGCATCTTCCAACCACCACTGAAGTGCTGCCAGGCTGGCTCTGCCAGCCCTCCCAACGTTACTGGGCGTTATGTTCCCTCTTGGGACTTGGCTTATCACTTCACAAGCTCCTGGGCGGTGCTCCAGAACTTTTAGAGCTCCCATGGAGCAATTTGCAGTTTAGCCTCCAGGTCAAATATGGGAATCTCTTCCCATATGCAAGAGCAGCCATTATTGAGATGGCCATGGCAGTGTTTAAACCTACTTGCTTCATAAATTTCCTCCCCTTTAAGGGGTATTTCAACCTTGGCTTCTTCTCTGAGGTTAATGCAAAAGCAGAATCCAAGCTGTCATTAATTTTTAAGAATGTTCCACTCCCCACCATTTGCACCCAGCTCCCAGATGAGACCACTTTGGTGGTTCAGTTTTCTGGGTTGCCCTCCCACCTATTCTCTGAGCGCCTCCACCATGAGCTCATGGAGGGTTTGGCCATTTTCAGTGCAGACCCTGTGTTGCAGTTTGTGGTTAAGAATGGGGTAGATCATCTGTCAGGGCTATGCGCTTTTGCAACAATTCACCCATTCCATCATAACACCCACCTTGTGATCCCTCCCACACTGTGATCAGATATGCCCCTAATCACCCATTCTTGGTGCGCATTGATAATGGCTGCACCATTTGCCCCTTCTGCTTCAAACTGACCATTTGAAGTGCAAGTGTCCTATGGTTTCTTCCTCCACTGCTTTCACCACTCCCCCACCAGAATCAGATCAGCTGCAACTGCACCCAAATTTTTTGGTAAAGCTTGATTCTCTCATCCTAAACTTTGGCAAATTCTGGCATGGCTTCCAAGTCTTCAGACAATCAAAAAAATTAGACTAGATAAAATTGGGTCAATTTATGGCAACCTGAGCCAATGGATGAAAAAGTTTCAGTTGAGTTGCCGTGGTTGACAGTTTGCAGCCAATCAGGTGTGTCCAACCTGCCAACTCTGGTAGCTGGGCCAGCACTAGCCAAATCGAATCCTTTTGAGTGCCTTGATTGAATTGATGACAGCAACTGGCCATACAATATCAAACCTTATTTTCTTAGGATTAATTTTTTTTCAATTCTCCCAATATGCTCCACCATTTTCGCCCTAATAACGGGTATACGTTATATAAAACTATAAATATAATGTCAGTTGAAGCCGCTGTTGCTTCTGACAACACCCTACTCTGCCAGCAACTCCATGAGGCAATGGAACCCCTTTTTGAGGGTATTCCTATCCCCAATTTTCCCCATGAATTTGAGGAAGATACAAAGCATGAAATTGAGAAGCTTGCTTTTGGTGCAAGACGCGCTTGCATTGATGCAGCAAAAACTTCTCTTTTTGCCCCCAATTATCCTGAAACTTGCTGGTGCATCAAGTCATTCACTTGTGTTACTGATCTTATCACTTTCATTGAGAATTAATTTGCTCATACGTTGAGGCAATGGACACCGCCAGCCTTATTAAAGAAGAGAGCTCTCAGCTCTACCTCCTTATGCCACATGCCGCTGATGACCCAACTACCTTGTTGTCTTCCATGGTCTGCTAGTTAAAATGGGCGCCAGACAAAAGTTTCCTCAAAGATTCTTCGCCTTCTGATATGCCTATATAGGCTTTAGCTGAGGTGCCATATTGTAAAAAAATCCAAATATGATAATCCCTTTGTTTGGCTCATTTAAAAGTAAAGAAGCGTGGAACTTCCCCCTTTGGGTTGGGTACCACTAGTTCTAAAAAAAACAGGCTTAGATGCCATTGTGAAACATAATCCATTGCTATTGTAGTAGGTTTAATCACTGAAGACCTTGGGTTGTTTCCATCTTCTAGTAGTAATTTAATACTGCAAGAAAGGTTTTTTATTTAACTGAGGTAAGCTGACCAGGGGACGGACATTACCAAACTAAAAACTAAAACTAAAGATAATATAACTAATTGATTTAAGAAAAACGCCCAAATGAGCGTATTGAATGAAACACACCAAATTAAACAACCAATCAGGTAGGCAGTGGAGACCACTTATCCCTCCATGAGGGAAGGGGAGGGGGGATTAGGGGGCTCATCTTAAGCAGCAGCTTCCTTATCCCAGAGTAGGGTATGTGTCAAGGTGGATATCAAGGACGTCGGGGCATCTGTGGCATGTGGTTTAATATTATTAATGATTGGTATTTCTGAGAAATTTCCAGCTATGAAAATGGCAGTGATATATTTGGCTAAAGTTTTTTGGCTTTGATGCAGGCGTCTGATAGTTTAACAAACGTGGAAATATTGGTTTGGGTAATCTTAGCTTTAGGATTCCGTGCTTCAGTTACCACGTTCTGGATAGCGTCGTTGACATTTTTGTGCAATTTATTCATATTAATTTCTAATTTTTGGGGTAAGATTTATGGGGATAACAGGAGGTGGAATACCTCCTGTGAGCATTGCCTTTTATTTGGCGGCAGCTTTGTGGAGGGGACGACAATCTGGTGTGGCAGCTGCTTCTACTGTAAGCTGAAGGTTGTTATAGAATGATTCAGCATTTGGCTGTGGGGCATATAAACAAGGGGGAATTTGGTGTCCCATTCTTCATTGCAGAACTGCTCAATTTTTAGAGATAATTCTTCAATAAAATACCTAATTCGTCAATTTCAGTCAAAAACTCCCATGGGTTCTGGTTGAATCGAATGGGGGAATTAGCGTATGGTTGAGGTTTGGTTGATTTGTTGGAGGATGCATGGGATCAAACTGGGGTCCATTCCTGTGCTGATTGGGTGGAGCATTTGTGGCACTGGGGGCGAGGAGGAGGCTGATTGGTGGCTGCAGGTGCAGCTGCAGCAACAGGCTTTGGGGGAGGTGGAGGTAGGATCATGCTCCATGCCAGAACTGGCGTGGGGTGGGTGGCGGATTGTGGTCAGCGGGAAAAAAATCCAATCTGTCAGAAGTAACCAAGGAGGGGCACTTGCATTTAAAAGTGATTCAACTCAAAACAGGATGGCAGATCGTCTGCCCACCCTTTATGTGGGTCCAAAATAGATGTTTGGGGGCAGAAGGAATAACAGCGCAAGGGGGAATCAAAATGGCAATTTTACTAGATTCAGGGCTGATTGTGGCATATGCCTGAGGCCCAGCAAGGCGTGTGGCTCCAATTGGGACCAAAAATTGTAAAATGGGGTTAAAGCCATAGGCTGCCAACCTTCCATCAGCTCCTGGTGGAGCACCATAGGGGGAAGGTGGGTGGGCAAACCAGCAAACTGGACCACCAAAGTGGTGTCCTATGGGAGCTAGGTCTAAGTTGCAGGAAGAGGGGTACCCTGAATACCAGGGGCACAGTTGCTGCAGTGGCGGCGTTGGCTTTGCAGGTGAATCCAAGGTCAAAATACCCCTTGTAGGGGCGGAAATCAATAAAACTGGTGGGAATCATCACCACCTGTGCCATTTTGATAATGGCTTGGTCATGGTATGGGAATAGTTTCCCATATTTGACCCTTAGGCCATAGCGCATGTTGCTCCAGGGGAGCACCAGGGGGCAGCGAGGTAATGCTTGGGTATGAGTGAGGTGAGCATCAAGATCCTTAGGTGGAACAAATCATCCCATGGGTTTGGTATGACTGGGCGAGCCAGCCCAAGCACATTTTCCTGCCAGATGGAAAATGGCGGTGGAGTTTTGCCGCTACCCAAACTAAAGAAGCTGGCAGAGAATCAGAGGACATCAGAGCAAAACTACAGCGGGTGATTGAAATTTACTTTCTTGTTTTTCTGTATAATTTGATTGGAAAGTTATGCCAAGCGCAAATAGAGAAAGCACTTAAAGAAAGGTTTTATTGATTTACTTTTACTATTCTTTGAGATAATCTAATTGTAAAGACATGACATCTATATTCAGTTGAATAAAAACTTTCTTAGGTATTATTAAATTACAATTTTGCATTAACTCAGATCCTCTGTTTAAATTCATGGAGCACATTCCCCCTATATCTATATGAAACATTCTCTTGTAATCTTAGATTCCTTGATTTGTTCTTCTTAATTCCCTTGTTGCTTTAGGTAGCACTTTTTTACCATGGACTATAAAATGATATGTGATAATGCAAAAACCAAAATTCAAACATCCACTTTTTTCTACAATTGAACTCATCTTCATGCACCTGTTTCTTTATTGTTGAGAACTGTTGAAAATATGGTTGACCACATTATCCAACTCGCTTGCCAATTAGAATTTTTAATTGTTAAAGCAACCTATTGTTTGGCGATGGTTGCTGATTAAATTACTAGTCATAAACAGCCAAAGGATATAATTTGACAATTAGTTTTGATTAATGTTTATTAGGGATCATCACCAACTATGTTAAATAAGAATTTTGATGAGTACTTGATTGCCAAAAGTCAGATTGCCATAGTGGCTTGTTCAAACAGTGGCGCTGAATAATTATTGTCGTTTTTACAAAGCTACCATAGCATTTTCATGCTTGTTTTTGTGGTAGTTTGTCTCATAATCAGGTAACCTGGCCACCAGATCATCTGTGTATGGTTCCTTGCATAAGGGGATGGCTGCCAATCTGTGAAAGATTACACTTCTGAGTTTTAATTAAAATGAAGGAATTCACCATAATTTAGAAATTAATCCTAAGGGTCAGAAGTTTCTTGAGACTAATCAGCTGATTTTCAGAGAACCATCTGAAAAGTTGTCCGCCTTCTGTCTATAGAAACCCCTAGCATATTCTAATAAAACAGAATACAACTAATATTTAATTATTATATTTACTTCTGAATTGTTATTAAAGGGAAATCAAGTCCCTAGTTGTTTTTACAAGTACAATTTCCAAAGTGGATTAGTTGCCACTTATTGTTAAGGCTCGGCCTACTAGTTGTAACCATATAGCTAGTGCTTTTACTAAGTTTACAACCAACCTGTGCAGTAAACTACCCAAAATTTTACACTTGGTGCTCACTAAAGGGGCATAGTTAAGTCTTGTTGAATTTTACCTCCATGTCCTCTGTTCAGGGTGAGATTCAGCGGTTATGGTAGGAGCTGGAGAGTGTGAATCAGACCACTCTAATGTTAGTAGCTCAGGCCTAAATATCCATAACAGAGAATCGCGTTACTAAGGTGGAAGAAGATGTTAACCTTGTCGCTGAAGTTATAATGAGCTATCAGATAAAATATCTAAGTTAGAGCAAAAATTATTATAAAGTGGAGAAGGATCTACTCCTGTTCAAAGTAGCATTTTAAGCTGAGGCTAAGAAAAATTGGCTATTATGGGAGAAAAATGGTCAGCTCCAGAAACAAGTACAAGAATTGGAAAAACATTAATGTACTTGTATTCAAGAACTGAGATTTGGAACCAGGACCTATACAAAGATGAAAGATATATAGGGAGCATTCAGACTATTCAAAATATGCCAAATGCCTATGCCACCAATTTGGTAATGACTCCCCAACAACACTACAACTGGCGCTAGAATGGCTAGCTGCACTAATCGTCCTGTGAACAAGCCTGTGGAATCTGAGGAATTTTGGCCCACCCCAAAATTGTCACCCTTTCATCAGGATAATGCCCTTGTTTTCTTTAGATTGTTTTAAAGGACCATTTCAGTTTTAGTGATTTCCAAAAATCTGTTACTGTTATCAATTGTTTAAATACTGCTTGTATAACCTTGGTAATTCCCCATTTGTGAGGGAAAATTGGTCATATAATGAGGCGAAAGATGTGATTATGAAAAAATTTGGCAGCCCTGAATGAATGGCTTACCAAGCCCAATTTTTTGAATGGGGCTCAATCCTCCCACCTCCAACCTCAGCGAATTCTTGCGCTGCTTCCAAGGCGGCAGCCAATCAAAATTCAAAAATTTTAAAATAAAAACAATTAACTAATAACAAAATCCTGAGTCAATAGCTGAACCAATTTCAGCTGAGCAGCTGTGGTCAACAGCGCACAGATAATCAGTTTCTGCCACCCCTCCAATTCTGGTGGCTGGGCCAGCACTAGCCAATTTAAATCCATTTGAAGTGCTCAAATAGATTGATGATCAGATTGGGCTTATAATGTTAAGCCTAATTTCGCCTTGGAGGAATTTTTGTCGAACTTCCCAATTTGTATCCATGCCATTTTCGCCCTAAAACGGTTATCTGGTATTTAAAAATATAAAGAAAATGGCAGTGGAAGCAGCTACTGCCCCTGCCAATACTCTCCTCCATCAACATCTTCATGGGGCGATTGAGCCCCTTGTTGAGGGTATTCCTATACCCAATTTTCCCCATGAATTTGATGAGGATGCGATATATGAAATCAAAGATCTCACTTTTGGTGCAAGTTGTGCATGCATTGATGCGTCAAAAACTTTGATGTTTAATTCTAATTATCCCCAAATCCACCAGCGCATCAAGTCATTCACTTGTGTGCCTGCTGTTAACTTTTTGGAGGATATGGCCTATTTCTTCTGAATGAATTGCACAGGGTTTAGCCCATTGAGCAACGGCCAAACAATAAGGAGATTGTTAGTCTCAATTAATTGTAATATTTTTATATATAAAAATATGAGACAATTGCCCCAATGTCACTAGTATTTATTTTAATATAATCTAACCTCAGACCCTTTCTACATACGTTCCCTACTTCTTCCTACTCAATTCTTCTTTTCTTCCACTCAAAAACCTCCTCCCTTCTCTCTATTGCTTAACCTTTAACCCTCTGTACTCTAACGGATTTGACACATTTTTCTTAGTTATTCTCAATTTGCTATCAATGTAAAATTTGTTTGACCCTCGAGGCTTCAACAGAATTTCCTCAAATACTGGACCCTAATTGACTTGATCAATTCCCCTTGCTTTGCTCTAACCTATTACTCGCCCTTGGAGCTCACTTTGCATCCAATTAACAATTCACTGGAACAACAGATTATCGCCTAGTCATATTGAAATCTTGACATTACCCCCCCCCTTGACTGTATGATAAGCGCCTATTGCTTGTAGGCCCGCAGAAACTTTACGTGTACTCAGTTGATTATCTGGCCACTTGCGGGTGCCTTAATGGTGTATGCATCAGCTCCTGTCTTCTCAATAATCTCAAATGGTCCAATCCATATGCTGGCGATCTTTTCCTTCTTCCAAACCCATGTTGGTCATAAAACAGGACCAATTCTACTACTCCAAACTGTGAAAGACCACTGCATCTACATTGATTGGCCGCATGATCCTGAATCTTCTTGGCAAGACTAGTGGATTATTCTCAGTTTAGAGTTTAATCAATGCATTTGTTAAGGTAGACATATAGCGGTGGGGTTTGACTCCGCTGGTATCCTCCACACAGGAGCAAATCAATGCAGGCAGCGCTGGATGTCATCCATAGAGCAGTTGAAATGGACTCTTACCAGTTGCTGAGTGGTAGCTGATATTGTATGCAAAGACAGATGTGGATAAAAGAGTGCTCCAGTCTGACAGCTGCACATTTACAAGCTTGTGTAGAATATTTACCAAGTTTCCATTGACCTGTTGCACCATACCATTAGATTCTGGGTGGTAGGGGTAGTTAAAAACCCCGTGAATTGCCATGAGCTCGTTCAACTTGGCCAATATATATGATGTGAAATTGGTTCCATTTTCCGTTAGGATAAATTGAAGAAAACCATGGCGCTGTATAACACACTCCAGGATGAACTTGGAGGTAGTGACAGCCTCCAAATCCTTAATAGCCCTTGCTTTCACCCATCTTGTCAAATGGTCGATGGCAACAATTATATATTTGGAGCGGTTTGCGCCAGTTGGCAGAGGCCCCACCACGTCTAATGAAACTGTATGCCATGCAAACCGAGGCTTAACCAACTGGTAGGTGGTTTTTTGGTGGAATGGTTTCTCCAATTAGCACTGATGGCAACAACCAACCGTCTCAAGCACATTGTAGTGCATATTCTCCCAATAGTAGCATGGTCGCAAGATCTCCAGCATCTTTTTCAACCTCCCATGACCTACTGCTCTATGGGCATCCATAATAATTGCAGGCCTGGCAGAGGGTTTTGAGGAATTCAGCGTCAATTCCCCCATCCGCTTATATAGCTCCCCATTGCATAAGAAGGTATCCTGCCTAAGCCCGTCCAACACTTTGATTACAGGTGGCAGCTTGTCATGATATACACCCGCAATCATCTTTTTGTACATGATGTCCACCACATCTGCTGTAATGGTGACCATGGTTAATTGGGAAAAACAGTCCGCATTCTGATGCTTTTCCCCCTGGCTGATGCATAATCTCAAAATCATATGCTTGGAGCTTCAAAGCCCATCATGCAGACCGCCCTTCAGGTTCCCGCAGATTCTGTAGCCAGTGCAAGGAGGCATGATCCGTTACCACTATTAATTTTACTCCCATGGAGGTAGACCCAAAATTGTTTATACGCATAGATTACCGCTAAAAACTCCCGCTCAGTCACAGTGTAATTCTGTTCAGGGCTAGTTAAACTGTGGCTGCAATAATCAATGGAGTGCTCCACACCGTCATCATCTTTTTGGAACAACACAGCCCCTACAGCAGAAAGCAAGGCATCCATTTGCATAATAAACTCTTTTTCAAAATTGGGGTATTGCAAAACAGTCGCACTAGCCAACGTGGTTCATAATACATCAAAAGCAGTTTGACATTGATCCGTCCAGGTGAAGACAGCTTATTTCTTAAGTAGCTCAAAGAGTGGAGCCCCAATACAGCTGAAGTTGGGAATGAATCTCCGGTTATACTGACCATCCCCAAAAGCACCTGGACATCCCGCTTATCGCTTGGCTGAGTCATCTAGCGGATGGCTTCCACCTTAGCTGTCTGAGGACTAAGCCCGTTGGAATCTACCACAAAGCCAAGGTATTTAATTGTTCCTTAAAAAAGTGGCTTTTTGGGGCTTAATTTTGATGTTAGTATCAGCAAGGCGGCGGAACACATGCTCCAAATGTCCAAGATGCTCCATGAACATCCATGAAAACATGTTGATATTGTCAAGGTAGACAAGAACGCACAACAATTTTAAGCCACCCATAATAGTGTCCATAGCCTGCTGAAACATAGCGGGGGCATTACATAAACCCTGTGGCATATGTGTAAGCTGGGACAATCCCTTTGAGGTAATTATAGCGCACTTTTCTTGTTCCACCGCTAGCAACTCAATCTGCCAGTACCCCAATATCAAGTCCATAGCAGAGAAATACTTGGCCCCACCTAACCGATCTAAAGCATCATCAATTCACAGGAGTGGGTACAAATCTTGTTTTGTAATGCTGTTAAGCTTCCAATGATTGATTACTACTTGATTGGAGCCATCTTCCTTTTGACAATTAGCACAGGAGATGCCCAGGGACTTTTTGATGGCTCTAACAACCCTGTTCCACCAAGGTATCTATTTCTGCAGATACAACTTCTTCTTCTGCCTTCAACAATGGATAGGTTGTGACCTGATAGGGGGTGGTCTCCATGTCCACCCGATGCATAACCCCATGAGCACAACCCAAGTCATGATCATCAGTTGCAAAAATGCTGTGGTACTTTTTAAACAGATCCATCACCCTATCCTTCTAATCCTCCAATAGACCAGTTAGCACCTCCCGCGGAACCACAGTCATTATTCTGAAGGGGTTTTTTAGAGGCAAGCCAAGATCTTCCCACAAACCAAAGTCTTGTACATGGTGTACCTCATCAATAGGGACCAGGTGCAAGTAAGCAACCACTTGGTGCCGCTGAACCTTCATCACCTCCTTTTTCAGATTCACTACCAGAACCTTCACTTCTCCCTTCCCTGGTAACAGTAACCCAAGAGCCACATGAGGTTCAAGCCACAATTGATGATAAGGCCCCACAACCTCTCCATACAGACCTCCCAGAATATCAATTTTGATCTCTTTCCCAATTATGACCTGATGTCCCAAAGGGATAGTACAAGCATTCGCAGCTTGTAGCAGAATCCCTTTGTAATCATATATATGGTTTGGAAGCGTTCAGGTCTTCCACTTCATCTATTGATATCTTACAGGAATCACACCATCACTATAAGCAAGATTAATTTGCCTGGAGCGGATTAGTTCCTCTGGAACTCCGCTAGAAGTAAAATAGATAGGGATCTTTTTTCCATTATATTGATGGTTTCGTCCGCCATATTAACCACAGCCCCAAGTGCCGCATAAATGCAGCCCTGATCAACATGTCATAATGGTCATTAGGCAACACCACAGCTGGAGCGGATACGCCAGCTGACCTGAACCTCAAAGGCAATGAGCTATATGCGCCTTCTGACACGGTACTTTGAGCCCCTGCAGTTCCATATACTACTCGTTGGTCCACATCTGGCTTCAGCGGAAGCTTAGCCACAAGTTTGGTGGATATTGTATTGTCAGGAGCACCTGTATCAATGATCGCCCAAATTTTGGTGTTCAGTATGAATATGTTGCAGTAGGTGCATTCTGAATAAGAAGAACACTTGGTGTTTGATACATATACATTTAAGGGCGTTTGATTACCCAGAAAAGTGTACACACCAGCCCCTACATGAGGATACTCTTGAGCAATCTTTTCTACAGAAACGCCACATCCACTCCTTCCAAAGCGGCAACAGATGTGGAGGGTTCACCATCGATTGTACCATGATGCTCAAGGATTTTCCAGGCGTATGGCTTATACACGTCTTGGCGGAGCCCCATGTCCACATTATTGCGATCTCTACCTCAGCTTGAGGCCAAAAGGTGGTAAGGGATCTGTTGGTAAGTAAATCCTCATAGTTTGCCCCGGAGGTTAACAGGGTGATATATGATGAACATCTGGGACAACCACAAAAAGAATTATTGGAAGTAGAGCATCCCGTCTCTACTCTGCTTGCCCTTTTCACTGTTCATATGGGACAACTGATACTTCGTGGGCCCTTGGTTTGTCCCAACAACTAGCTGCATAGTGACCTGTTTGGCCACATGAGAAACAAGCGTTTGGGACCGGCACTTATCTCAGAATCACCCCAGAAGGTCTAGGTCTACTATTGAACCATGGTTTATTATGGGCCCAAGGATAAGCGGTTTGATTATAATAGGGACATAGAGGACCTGCCCATGAGTTAAGTGGCCAAGGAGCGACCCACCAATTATCCCCATATTGGTGGGATCCTTCATTTTGTGGAATATCCATGGCAGACATAGGATCTTTCCGCTCATCATTGAGGGCACTAAAGGTAGCAGATAAATGGCGTAAATGATGGATGATTTTGATTAACTCCGCATCCTCCTGAAGAGTGTATGCCAGAGCATTATGCAGCTCGCGGTAGGGTTTGATAGCCGCCGTCATTGCTATGCCCACCTCCTCATTAGATAAGACATTGGCACCCAACAACACATGAGCCTCATTGTGAATCGCTCTGCAAACTGTGTTAAAGACTCATTTTTTTGAAAGGATAATGTTAAAAAGTCCGCCATGCATTGAGCCATTTTCGCTTTTCCCCCAAACAGGCGAATTACAGTCTCCTTCACCTCTTGGTAAGCTACAGTACTGTCTTTAAGATAACAAGTAACTTGATCAGCACTTGAAACATCCAATGCATATAACAAAGTTTAGCTTTTCGTTGATCAGAAGCCCCCTCTATGGCAAACTCAAAATGCTTGAAAAACCCATGTATGTTACCATCACGGTTAAATGAGGGCAGCCTGTCACTGCAGATTTTTTTCTTTAACAACCTTATCTAATTTATACTCCGCGCAGTCTAGCTGCTCTGTCGTGCTGCTCAAGAGATTGGCAAGTTGGTTGGCATAATCACCTACCAGAAGCAGTTGGCGGAAGGCATGGTTGAGCTTCTCAGTAATATTCTTATTGTCATGAAACAGCACTTTTTGCGCCTGAATTAAGGTATCCAAAGCAAGCTCCAGTTCCCCATAGTGATTTATTTCAACCACTGGGGTAGTATCTCATCAAAGCGAGCTGGTTGCGCCATAGGTACCATTGATGAAGTTGTAATTAGTTGATCAATGGGCCCCCTGTAGTGAGCACCACTGTTAACTTTTCAGCGGATATGGCCTATTTCCGCTGAACAAATTGCATAGGGTTTAGCCCACTGAGCAACGGCCGAACAATATGGAGATCGTTGACCTTGATTAAATGTAATAAATTTATATATATAAATATGAGGCAATCGCCTCAATGTCGCTAGTATTTATTTTAATATAATCTAACTGCAGACCCTTTCTGCATACGTTCCCTACTTCTTCCTATTCACTTCTTCTTTTCTTCCACTCAAAAACCTCCCTCCTTCTCTCTATTGCTTAAACTTTAACCCTCTGTATTCCTCAACGGATTTGACACATTTTGCTTAGTTATTTTCATTTTGCTATTAGTGTAGAATTCGTTTGACCCTCGAGGCTTCAACGGAATATCCTCAATTACTAGACCCTAATTGATTTGATCAATTCCCCTCACATTGCTCTAACCTGTTACTCGCCCTCAGAGCTCGCTTTGCATCCAATTAATGATTCACCAGAACACCAGCTTATTGCCCAGTCATATTGAAATCTTGACACCTGCTTTAATCACTTTTGCTGTGCATCAACTTGCTCAATATGTTGAGGCAATGGATACTGCTAACCTTATTAACAAAGATAACCCCCATCTCTACCTCCTTATGCCGCATGTTGCTGATGCCCCAACCCCTATGTTGTCCACCATGGTCCATCAGCTAAAGTGAACGCCAGAAAAAAGTTTCCTCAAAGCTTCATCAACTTCTGATCTGGCTTTTTAGGCTGTTAGCTGAGGTGCCATATTAGGAATTTTTTTATTCTTAATAAATCCCTTTGTTTGGCCCATTTGCAAAAAAGATGTGTGGCGGCTCCCCCTTTTTGGATTGGGCACCACTAGTGCTAAAAAAAATAAATGGCTTACAAAAAGCAGGAGTTCATGGGAATTCATTCCAAAAAGATGAAACCTTAGGAGAATTTGCTGATTGCATCTGCACAGAAGTGCAAATCCAGATAGGAACTAACAACATAAGCAATTTTGACGCTTGCATGGCTATGAAGGCAGCACTCCAACTTTATCAGGGCTTACACCAATCCATGGCGTCAACATTCACCAATAATAATACTACTTCTCATATGGTGGACCATATATAGATTTTATGAGCAACTTAAGATGAGCCCAATCAAATTTTCTGAGGTTGTTTCAGCTGAGGACAATCAAACTATTGTGGAATTAGAAGATGACGTTCTGGAGAGCATTAGGAAAGTTGTTGATCAGCATAATCAAGTTGTGATGGGAAGAAACCCAATAAATCCAATTGGAAGGATAATTTACTAGCCATTATTGTCAGGCAAATACCAAGTTAGAACCAGACCGGCCCGCCAGCCTAGGTGCTATAGCACCCAAACAGCAAACCAGAATGCCAAAGGCACTGCTGCTGTTACGCCGGATATGAAACTAGAGAGGATTTTTTCCAATAGCTGATGAGCCAGAATCTTGTACAGGCACATAATTAAATACCAGACAAATATGGCCATTAACCCTGAGGGTGTGTGGATGCTATCAGAAAGGGCGGTTTATTTTCCAACATAAAAACTAAAGTTAGGGAAAGGATTTTTTAATGGAAAATAAAGGAAGAAAATCGACCAACAATTTTCTCAGTGCAATGAAACTGATTAAATAGTGGCAATTGATGCAGGAACAAGCCAGGATCAGGTCCCTCAAGTTTTACCTAACTGGCAAATTATTCAGGGATAGAGGCAGATAACCTCTAAATAAACTGACATCAAAGAATTTAGCTGCAGGCTGAGTTGCTGTCAGTTTGACCTCAAATGCCCGAACCAAGACTCAACTTCATTTACAGCAGTTGGCGTGATGGCATCTGGCCCAATGAGCAATGGGAATCCCCCAGGGCCACCCAACATATGGCCAGTCCCAATTGGTTGGGAACAGGTTTGGGATGGCCAACCTGCCCATGCCCGGTCACTAGGCCATTTGTTTGGTCAAAAAGCACTGTGCCAGATGCAAATCCTAATTTGCTGAATGGGAGCTTCAAACTATTGTCAATAGTGTGCGATGCTACTACCTGCACATTAGGGATCATCCCTGATGATTTCAAGAGGGGTTAATTTTGACAATCGCACTGCTGGCCAAATCAGAACTGTCAGCAATTACAACCAATAATTCACTCTTCATCCCTTTTTGGCTATGTGAGTTCTGAATGTCAGGCTTGATTTCCATCTGTTTTGGACTGATTGGCTTCAATTTTGCGATCTCAGCATAGATTTCCTTAATCTGGCTAACAAGTTCAGCCAAGGTAAGCAAAGGTACCAAGGGAGAAAGCCAAAAGGTAGGCTGTTACCCAGCGCTTGTCTACCATGTTTTCTATGTTGCCCTGGGTGATGAGGGAATGGCCACCCTCTTCAGCCCCTTTTTGCTTGGAAATGGGAAGGACGCCCGATCTATGCACAGTGGACGTTCCCCTGGACTTACATTACCCTTTCCTTTTTCCAAAGGAAGGGCACCACTGCCGGGGAACTGCATGAGGGCCACATTTTTTTGAGCCTTGGTCAGTTTGATCGCCATTACCATTGCAACTTATTTGGGGGGCAGGGAGTGTCAGGGTGGGACTTGTGAAACGCTTTGACCAGTTCCATGCAAATAGCGCAATCCCAAGCCTTGACCCAACTGTTCTCATAAGGCAGATAACCCTTCCATGCGATGAGATACTGAACTGCCCGCCAAGATTTGTAAAATCCAAAATGTTTTCCACCTCAGCTTTCTCTGCATTCTCTATCACAATTAGTTTGTGATTGGCTGGAATGATCCCCTTGAATGGGGACAACTGTGACACGTGGAAAATGGGGTGTTGTTTCCAATGAGCTGGCAGTTTTAACTGGAAAGCATCATTCCCCAAGTCTTCTACCACAAGATGGGGACCTTAGTGCTTGCTTGCAAACTTCCAGGAAGGTAACTGCATCTGCAGATGGCGAGTATCTAACATAACATGTGAGCCCACCACGATATCGTGGCCAGAAAGTTGTTTACAATCTGCAAACTGTTTATAATTGTCGATAGCTTTTTTGAGATGCTCACACACCAAGGACTAGGTAGACCAATTATGCTCAACGTGATCTGTGGCAACAGGAACCTCTGGACGTAGACAGGGACCAACCAAGAAAGAGGGGTTATAACCCAACATCACTTTATAGGGAGAAAACCCCATAGAAGTATGTGTACCGTTATTAGGCAAATTGGGCGAGAGAGAGAGGTCATTGGCCCAGGTGTCATGTGCAGCCAACGTGTAACAACGCAAATACTGTTCCAATTTTTGGTTAACCTGCTCGGTTTGTCCATCAGACTGGGGATGGTAGACGGTGGATCAACAGGGGGTGATTTTTAAAATAGATAAAAGATTATTTCAAAACTGTGCTGTAAATTGGGGTCTAAAGTCAATGATGATCTCCTGCGGAAGACCAAACATAGAGAACACATGGCGTACAAAGAGGCGAGCAGTTTCTTCTGATGTGATCGCAGAAGCACAGGTAATAAATAGGGAAAATTTACTTAAGCAATTGACCACAACCATCACCACCGTAACCTCTTAGAACAGGGAGTTTGACAATAAAATCTACGTACACTGATGTCCATGGTCCCTCCACCTGTTATAAGGAATGCAGGAGGCCATTTCTTCCTGAGCGGTCCAACTTGGCTTGAGTGCAAGTAATGCAATCGGCAGTCCAGGTTGGTACTTCCTTAGTTAAACCCACCCAGTTATAAGTCCGTTTGATTAATTTGATGCATTTCTTGTCGCCCAGATGGCCAATTGTGGAGGGGTTGTAATGCACTCGAAACACCTTGGTTCTAAGGGAAGGAGGAACCCAAACCTGTGACCTAAAATAAATGAGACCCCTCATTAAGGAATACAGGGAATGTTTGTGGTTTTGAAGGGATAAATGATCAAGTAACTCCACTTTTTTGGGGCAGGACATTTGAGCTGCCAAAACCCATGAAATGAGCGGATCATCCGGAGCCAACTCTACTGAGATGACCACGGGTGGAACAATAGATAGGATTTGGGTGGTGAGGATCACAGTAACCAAGTCCACTTCCTCTGAATCTGTGGGGCGATGGGCCAGGTTGCAGCTAAGGAAGTCGGGAAGCACATTCAATGCACCTTTCACAAATTCATATATAAAATTAAAACTGCATAAGTACTGATAGATATGAGCCTGTCTGTGTGCCAATTTTTGAGGTTTCTGGAAATATAAAAGGGCCTGGTGATCCATGCGCACAGTTAACTCATGCTGAGCACCCTGTAACAGATACCTCCAATGAGTCAACGTCCATGCTACAGCTGCCAACTCCTTATCATAGATGGCCCAGGATTGCTCCATAGAAGTAAATTTCTGGGAAAAGTAGGCAATCAGATGTTTGAAGCCATCATGCTCCTGGAGTAGAACTGCTACTGCTAAAGTATCACAAGTGACGATATACAGTTTGGAGGGGTCCGCATGTTTTAGGATAGGGGGTGATAATAATACTTCTTTAATTGACTTGAACGCCTACTGGCATTTAGAGGTTCAGTGGAAAGGCAAATTCTTACCCATGAGGGGGTGGAGTGGAGCAGCTGACTGGGAAAGGGCCAGGGTAAAATTTCTTCAGGAAAATATGGTACTTAAGAAATTCTCTAATTGTTTCTGGGTTGTTGGAGTCAGCCACTCACGGATAGCATCTAACTTGTTGGGCGGAATCTCATACCCATCTTTTAAGACCAGGTTCCCAAGAAAGGTAACTTCCTCCTTATAAAACTCGCACCTTGAAGGCTTGACAAATAGGCCTGCTTTTTGAAAAGCAGCCACGACCATTTCTAAGTCTTTAGCGTGCTGTTCAGGAGTTGGGGATTAACCAGGATGTCATTAATGTATGCGACCATGCATGTAAACCAGAGGTCGCCCAGCACACTATTGATCATTTGTTGAAAGGTGGCTGGCACGTTCTTCAGCCCAAAAGGCATTATGCAGAACCGAACTATACCTCATTTTGTACAAATTGCAGCTAGCCATTCTTGACCTTACATTACCTTTATTTGGTTAAAAGCATTGACGAGATCAAGTTTGGAGAACATGCAAGACTTTGCAATCACTTGATTGATAGTCTGCTCAAGGGGTAAAGGGTAGGGATTGCTCACTGTAAATTTTATTTAGGTAGCCATAATCCATGCAGGGGCAGAGAAAACCATCGGCCTTCTTGGCGAAAACGATGGGGGAGGCAATTAGTGACATTTTTAAACAACCAACCTTTCTTGAGCATATCGTCTAGCCAGGTGTTAAGAGCAACCTCCTCTTCTACCATGTGCAGATACAAAGGGCAGTTGATGTTCACCAACTGTACCGTTGTTAAGAATCCTAGGTCGACTTTAGTTTGAGGAGGAAGACGGTCTGCCTTCTCAGAATAAAAAATACTCTAATAGCGCATCGATTCTTTGGGAAAATTGGATGGAAGGCACAAAGTGGTAACAAGGGAAGTAAAGGAGCTATGACCTTGGGTTTTCTTGAGGGTGTAACTAAGTTAAATTCTCCCTCCATTTTATCATTGGAAAATGACAACGTACTTGACTCCAGATGAATTTTAACATGTTGCTGGCGCCACCATCTAACCCCTAAGATAACTGAAAACACTAAGTTTGGCATTGCTGAGAACTTATTGCAAAGGTTGAACTGATGTACTGAGAATGAAACTGGTCGGTGGACTAGGTATGAGGTCTGGGAGGCTGAAGAAGCAACCATCACCTAAGGACCTACATCCAGGTCAAGTTCCATTTGTTGGGCTAGATCAACACTTATAAAATTGCCCACAGCTCTGGTATCCACTAAAGCCTCAAAAGAAATGTGAAAGGACCCAACACTATCTTTTTGGGTATTAATAAGTAAGTAAAGTTCTCTTTATTGGTAGTCGTGGTGAATCCAGTGATATCAAAGAGAAGGTAGTGGAGTCAAGGGAAACCGCTAGGTTCATAGGGGGAGTAAGCCCATCACAAGTTGGGTTGTCAGGACTTACTAATATGGGCACAATAGCTGCGAGAGCAACTAGAGAGAGAGAGAGGATTGGAAATTTGAGTGGAACTAAGCTATCATGGCCAGGGTAAATTTCCTTCACAATCTGGTTCAGCTGAAAAGAAGGGACCATTGCTACGCCAATATCTATGAGAAAGGCGGAAATGGTTAGAAAAATGGTTGGTCAATTATGTCAGGCAAACAGCAAGTTATAATTAGACCTGCCTGCCAGCCTATGTGTTGTAGCACCCAAAACTGCAAACCAGAATGCCAAAGGCTCTGATGCTGATATGAGAGATATAAAATTATAGAGGGGTTTCACCAATGACTGCTGATAAGCCAGAATCTTGTACAGACACATAAGTGAGATACCAGATGAATATGGCCATTGACCCCAAGGGGTGTGTGGATGCTGGCGGAAAGGGCGGTTTATTTCCAACATCAAAAACTAAAGTTGGGGAAAGGATTTTTAATGGAAAATAAAGGAAGAAAATTGACCAACAATTTTCTCAGTGCAGTGCAACTGTTTAAATAGTAGCTGATTGATGCAGGAACAAGCCAGGATCAGGTCCCTCAAGTTTGACCTGACCAACGAATTATTTGTGGATAGGGCAGATAAGCTCAATAAAAAATGACATCAAAGGATTTGGCAGAAGGCTGAGTCGCTGTCAGTTTGATCTCAAACGCCTGAACTGAGACTCAACTGCATTTCCAGCAGTTGGCATGACAGAAACTGGCCTGACAAGCGACGGGAATCCCCTAGGGCCACCCAACATATGGGTGGTCCCAATTGGTTGGGAATGGGTTCAGGATGCCCAACCCACCCATGCCCAGTCATTGGGCCATTCATTCATTCAAGGTTCTGCATCAGATGCATCTCCCAATTTGTCAGATGGGAGCTTCAAACTATTATCAATGGTGCACAATGCCACTACCTTCACATCAGGGATCATCCTCAACAATTTTGAGAGGGGATTAATTTTAATGATTGTACTACTGGCTGAATCAGAACCGTCAGTGATTCCAACCAATAATTCACTCTTCATCCCTTTTTGGCTATGTGGATTCTGATCTTCAGGCTTGAATTCTATTGGTTTTGGACTGATCAGCTTCAATTTGGATCTCAGCACAGATTTACTTAATCTGGATAGTGAGTTCAGCCAAGGTGAGCAAAGGTACCAGGGGAGGGAGCTTAAGAGGGTTGGCTGTTACCCAGCACTCGTCTACCATGTGGGCTAGGTCGCCCTGGGTGACGAGGGGTACAGCCACCCTCTTTGGCCCCTTTTTGCTCAAAACAGGAAGAGCGACTGATCTACATAGGGGACGTTCCCCTGGACTTACAATTATTGGTAAATAGGAGCAGTGAGACAATATACCACCCAAAATTTGGAGAAAAAATTATGACGATTTGTGGATGTTGTGATTCCTCAGTTAGGAGGAAGGAACTGCTCAAAATTTGGTAAAAGGCCTTGCAGTCTAGATGTGGAACTATTTAGCACTGCAAGAGAACCTGTTCCACCAGACATCTACTTGAAATAAAGAGGGTGGCAGGACTAGCTCAGGTTGCAACTGGGTCAGCTATGAGAAGTCCTGAGGTGGTAGATAAGATTAAAACAAAGGTGATCAATCCAGAGAGTAGTAATGATGTCAATCAATCTTAAATTATTCAATTAATGAAAGAGGCGAGGAATGCTGAGATTAGTATCAGATTCAGATGAATTTGGATAGAGAAAAACGTTACCAAATTAATCTGTATGAGTAGTGGATCATTTACAGATCTTTTTTTGGAATTAACTTGAATGTTTGAGTTGGCAAATAATTCCAAAGAAAAATATTTAAACATAAAATATAATATAAGAAAAAGATAAAGATAAAGATAAAAATTATAAAAATTATAAAAGATAAAAAATACAAAAAAAAAAATATATAATAAAGAAAAACATCAGTAAAAAACATAAAAAATGAAAATAATAATAATGAAAAACTATATAAAAAATCAATTTTTAATTTGTTGTACTCAAAATCACAAGCGTTGTTCCCTACTATCATTGGCAGAGCCAGCTTTGGTTGCAACTGGGTCTTCCAGAATTAGTCAAGGCACTAAAGTATGTCAGTATGATCAGGATGGGCTGAAACTAGATCCACCCTGAGTAGTCCCTGAAATGAAGAAGATCCGCTCTGATTGCATATGTAGAGCCCAACCTGGGGAAGTACATGTTTTCCAGGCTATGACTGACAATGATGCCCAAGTATTCCATACAGCACAAGGTTGTAGGACCACGCTCAACAGAGGTTGCAGTGATAAGGGGACCACTGAACTAATGAGTTGGTTAAGTCCAGAAGATGGACCTCTGAACTAGGCTTGTTAGTTAAGTCTTGAGAAGAAGCAATTGCTTATAAAAACTGTCTCATTGGGTAGTCTGGTTAAGTGGGGGATGTGTTGGAAATTTGGTTGACCACATTATCCATCTTGCTTATCAAGTAGAATTTGAAGGTTGTTAAAGTAATCTATTGTTTGGTGATGGTTGCCAACTAAATTATTAGTTGTAAATAGCCAAAAGATATAATCCAACAATTGTTTTGCTTAATGTTTTGTTGAGGATCATACCACAACGTTAAATAAGCATTTTGATGAGGGATTGATTGTCAATAATCAGATTGCCATAGTGGATTATTCAAAAAGTGGCGCTGAACTATTAGTATGTTTCAACAAACTACCAAAGCGTTTCAAGCTTATTTCAGCGGTAGTTAGTAGTTTTAATCAGGTAAAATGGCCCCAGACCATCTGTGTACTGTTACTAACACAAGGGGACGTCTGCCAATCTGTGAAAGTTACATTGCTAAGGATTAACTAAGGAGAAGGAATTTTCATCATTTGGAAGCTAATCTTAAGGGTCAGAAGTTTCAGGAGACTAATGAGTTGATTTTCTTAGAATTATCTGAAAAAGTTGTCCGTCTTCTGCCTATAAAAACCCCTAACATTTTCTATTAAAAACAGAATTTAACTAAAATAATTCTTATATTTACTTCTAAATTGAAGTTTGAAGGGATTGAATGTCAATAGTTGTTTTCCTAAGTATAGGATCCAGAGTGGATTCGTTGCCACTTGACGTTAAGGCTCAACCTACTAGTTGTCGCCATACAGCTAGTGCTTTTACTAAGTTTACAACTAACCTGTGCAGTAAACTACGCAAAGATAACAAGAACTAAGGCGTCACATGGGCCCTATATATTTTACTTACCACCACAAAGATTACCGCTTCATTTTGCCCAGCAATCTAGAAGGAATGAGGATTTAGATATTAGAAAGAAAGCATTATCCTTAAGAATATGTTGAGAGCCGCTGCTACACAGTTAAACTAACCCCAGTTTGGGTTAAATATGCAAGTACTAAAGTGAAAAAATTTGGCACTAAAATTACCAACGCTCCTAACAGACATGCAAACTACCTTTATTCACATACAAGTCTTAATAGTCTCAAGGACACTGCACCTGAGGTCATTTTTTCTCTGAAACTTGAAAAATAGTATTTAACTTAAGTTTGAGGCTAATTAAAACAAAGTGTTACAATAGAAGGCAAAAATTATAACATATAAACAAAATATAGATAAACCAGTCATTGACAGTCATACAAGTCCAGGTATCACTGATACCCACACTGAAATTTATAAAAGATTACATTTAAAAATTATGAAAAGAGATTTAGAAAATCATAACTAAACCTAAACCCCAACAAACTTCACATAACATTTTTCAAGTAACCAGTAATTTTTAAATTCTGTGAGCGGTCCAGAGCACCCCACAAGGTGTGAATGTATGCAGAGTAGTAGGCTGTAAAACGCAGGTCATTTAATTTCAGTGATTCCTGCTAAGTTTAGAAAGATGTAGTGCAGCTTAGATAGCTATTTTGAAGCTGTAAAGTTATAAAAAATACCTGAAAACTGGGTTTTTAACAATTCTAAGTTAGATGCAGAGACCTCAGTTTCTGGTCATCATTTTTGTGATGTGGTATATCAATGTAACTGAGTTTCCCAATCCAGTATGCCACATTAAGATCGCCATCACTGGGTTTGATTATTTTACAATTATGTTAAGTATCTTTATTATTGAATAATTAGAAGACCTTGCATACCAAGATACGCGCATAGGCGTCATCCTGGGATACCAAATAGATGTTTAAAATGAATTCAGTGCATAGAATTCTTTAGAGAGGTTATTAACATCTTGATGCCGCAATTAATGACACACAGTCAAACTAAAGTCTAAGACTATTCACATGGTACTGAAAGTAATTAAAAAGTAGAATTACTTAACTATTAACACTTCTATCCACTTCCTCTAATACATTGTCTCAGGCTGCTCCCTTTTGATTATCAACTTAGGTCAAGTTTATAAACTAAAGTTAAAAATGTTTTAGATGCCAGTATCTGTTTATGGACTTTATGGGAAGAGTATAGACCATTTGATTCCCATGACTTGATAATTACATAGACCCACAAAGGGGTTAAAAAGGTACCTCAATTAATCACATAGTTGGTTGGTAGTATTTAGGGCTCAAACCAATGCTAGGAAAATACGTTGGATCAATTCAAGCCTAAGATATCCTGAGATGAAATCCTACCTAATTTAAATGTAAGGGTCATCGGAAGATAAGGTGACTTTTACTCAAGGTGGCACCTGAGGCAGTAAATTAAGATGAGCCTGCAAAAGGGTAAGAATCAAGAATCTGCCCAGAGATTGACCTAAGTGATGCCAAGTCTCATAAGACTTGTGTAAAAAATTTACTCTTTGGTTGTTATAAGCAAGCAACCCAGTAACCTTTTTACTGCACAGGTTCAAATTCCTCATGCACTGCATCGCGTTGTATAGAATAATTTATTAATTGATAATAGTATGGAGACTATTATCCATAGTTGAGTATAATTTATATTAAGGCCCAACGCTCTGCCAGTATTCTTGATTAAATACTTGTGAAGTCATACTTGTAGGTATTCGTTCCCTATGCTCTTGTCCACCTGATCTTTGCTGAGATATCATGGTGACAATCTCTTTCAGCCCAACACATAGTCAGCAGCTATCCCTGATTGTGGTTCTTTCTTCTTTAGATCCCCGCTCAGATCTTTACTCTTCTCTCTGAGAGTCTTCCAATTATTGCCCTCTGCAATAGTATCCTTAATACAGAACAACACAATAGAAGCTGATAGCCTAACTATATACCAAATTGATAATGTAAATACTTGTAAATACTGTAAACACTGGTTTTTTCTTTATCTTCTGGCTTCCTGCCATACAAGGATCTTGGTCCACCTGACTGATTAAATCCTTATCACCTGTATCAACCCCAGGATGGGTGAAACCAAATGGAAAGTCGAGCTGATCTGTATCTAATCCAAAATGCTGGTTTTTATTATAGTAAATCCTAGGGAATATATATAGTGGGGAATATGGCTGTCTAACCCTTGGTTGACACCTCTTCAATGAAACAGCAGCCGTTGCCATTGAATCACCTATCCTCGTCTCAGCAGCGATGGTCTTCCCCATCCTGGATAGGATTCCGTCATTGGACATCCTTGAGACCTCAAACGGAAAGAGTCAGAAAATGTGTCCCTAACGTTTTCCTCTCAATCCAAGCAAACCAACCATATTTGTCTAGCGACCTGCTTAGGTAATGGATCTTATTACCCATTATGGCAGCTCACTCACCAACCAATCAATTCGCTAGTTGCAGGCGGCACCACTCACCTCACAACTTGCTATTCATTCCCAATCAGTTGGTGATGAAACCTGTCTAATCCCAATTGGTACACCTGATAGTTAATCACTATCAGATGCCCCTATTTCATTAACAACTCCACCCGATGAGATCTTAAGTATTCATCCAGATTGATCCCTGATGGATATGACCAGGAAAATATCCCAAAATCCCCTGAACATAGTTACTCCAAAACTTGGGCAAACCGATTTCTGATTCACTTCGCCTTAGGGAATTTTCCCCTAGTGATACCAGGTAATCTAGAAGGCTGGGAATATGGGCAAAATCGTAACAACTTGTTACATTCAACACCTTTGACTTATCAAAATTATGCTAAAAAGGCATTATGTCATCTGGAATGCATCGCCTGATCAAGAGCACACTTCTAAACTTTCCCCTCTATTTTTTATTAATTTTTTTCTTTTTAGGATTTTTATTAAAATTATGACATATAAAAATACCTCTTTTATATTATAATAAAGTTACATCATTAGTTCTATATATCTTTTTTGTGGTTGACTTCAATAAGTCCCCTTTGCCATACTTACAATAGTATAATATCTAGCTGACAGGACATAAGCAGTGACTTGTAACTCTTTAAAAAATTTATTTACTTGTTGTGCATCTTAGACAGCTTCAAGTATTATTGTTGGGCTTCTTAGTCATAATAGTTTCAAGCTCAAAAACGGAAGCCCAACATCTGGTGCTCTTTACAAAGGGATTATTTAATGCTTAATGATTCTTAGAACTATTTACTTGCACCATAGAAGATAACCCAACTTATAGTGTCACCTGCTGAGTGCATAGCATAAATGGTGAAGAAGATGACTATGTGGAGGTCTGCCCATCATCACATTTGAAGAAGTTCAAGAAAATCCTATAAAGACTCATAAATCTCGTCATCTATCATGGGATCACAATTAAGGAGTCTGAGACTTACTTTATGGGTTCATTAACCTAGGAGAAAAAGCCAGCTGCAAAAGGGCATCCTCTGTAGACAGCTTTCTCATGAACCTATATGATTTCAGAGCTCTCAGAGAGGTATGGATCAAATGTGGATCTATCTTGCTATATCATGTGATTTGTACCCCCTGTATTTTATAATAATCTATATTTACTATATATCCATAATGAGGAACTCCACTATCATATCAATATCAAGAAACTTATGGATGGCCTACAAGCAGGAATATAGAAAGAAGCAAAGTATAGGGTACTTCTACCGTTTTATTTAAGAAAATAGTTACTACATTATTCAGCTCCATAATCAAATAAAAACAATTTATTTTGGTGTTATAATTTTTGTGGAGGAAGCTATGAAGCTCCTATAAAATGACATCTTGGAGGCAAGCAAAAATAAAGAGAGATTGTATTGATTCCTTCACTAAAGAGCTCCAATGACAAGATAGAGAAGCTCATGGTGAAATGGCATCTTTAGTTTCCACTAGACACCATTAGGAGGAAGAAGATATTAAGCTTTTTAAGTCTCAGCCAGAGAAAACTTACAACGAATTATTGAGTTGAAGGCTCATTAAACCTCCAAGACCTCATTAAACCCAAGATTTTATTAATTTAGTGGCCCATTTCTACTGGAATCTTGCATCCCATGCAACTCAGGTATCTACTCTTGACATTACCAAGTGACTCAACAAGTTGGAGAATAAAATGAGAGGCAGATCACCCAGTCAAGAGGAATTAACTAATTCTAACATCTCAACGGTGATAATCAACGCCAAAACACTTTTACAGAAAATTATGAAAGCCAATAACAACAAAACTCCTCAGAGTACAGAATGCAAGGAAGTGGAGGAAGTCTTGAATTGGCGCATTGGGGCATTAGAGGATGAAAATAAAATTTTGCAAACTTACTGCTCATATGCTCTTCAACAAATTCATGATCTGGACATCTTCGTTAAGAACTTGGAGAATGATAAAGCCAATCTTATAAGAAGAATTATTTTTCTAGATGCTACGCTAATACTTACCCTGGAGTAAATGGAACATTATCTTAGCCTCTACAGGATCAATTTTGTCGACTCATATATCAAGTTGAACAGAGTGACTCATGAACCAAAACTACTGAATCTGAAGCTTTTGTGGTACAAGTTGTCACATGATTGGAGGCCACTATCCTTAAGTCTACTTTCAGAGCCAAATTTACACCTGGATAAGGGAGTATCACATCTTACCTCTACATCCTTGAAGCTGCAAATGAATGGTGTGACTGATCGTCAAAAGGTTAAGCATATTTTATCTTGTTTATGTTTTATGGCTCAAGAGTTTAGTTGCCCTATATTGATTACCTGAATATCTGGAGTGAAGTGAAAGAAGCGTTTATTGAAGAATTTGGGTCCAAGAAAAGCCTTAGTATGAAGAAACAGCCCTTCAAAAGAATCACGTTACGCAAAATAAAACCCTGGCTATGTTCTCAAATTGCTTTTATAATGAGGATCAAACGTTGTTGACCTCAAATATGCTTACATTGGACTATGGTGTTGCCATTGTCGTTGCTGGTTTACATAGTAACCTCAACCTAGCCATGCATGACACATCTGTCAAATGAAGTTTTACTTCTGTCTTAGACTTTAAAGAAGCCCTTCTTGATGTGTTTAATATGCACAAGCCATAAACCTCCCAAAAGACTCCATGCATTACCAAATATATACTGTGGAGGAAGCGAAGATTAAGAAGGAGGAGAATCCAAGATGCAACTACTACATAAAGAACAATAAGACTAAGGATATGTGTTTTAAGAAGAACTCTATCTAATTAAGCAGGGAAAACGAAGGTCAGATTATGGTCAGGTACCTCTAAAGCCAACTGACCCAAAGTACCTAAAAAGCAAACATTGCCAATCGCTCATCTCTATTGAATTTATAATTAATCAGGTGACAACACTGTAGAGGTTATGAGGACAAAGGTTATAAAAGTTTGGGTTCACCCTTTGAGTTCAGCAGTCTGGATTGCTTGAAGCTGAAAATATTGACTATGCCATGTTTATAAAGGCGCCTACCTCAATCAAGTTATTGGTACCCTAGAATAGTTGATACAGCCAGCGATGCTGATTAATACCTTGTCCTGTTGATCTGACCCATCTCAAGCATCTAAAGTCAAATGGAGGTCAATAAGAAGTATCTTGATTTGCTCAAAAGTTCAATGCAACAATTTCCTTAATGAGGTGTTAGTCATCCCTCCAAAGTTTGGATGAACCTTTACCAAAGTGAAAGTAGTAATTAAGAAGGTCTGAGTTATGGCATTCAAGAATTTATAGTTACCTATAAATTATGTCCTATCCTGACTTATCAAGAAGATCAAGCTCACTCTTGCCTTGAATATACTCAATAGTATAGCACTGCTGGTCCAAACAATACCAACGCGATAGGTGCATATACATCTCTGCCAACTCAAGTTGGCAAGCTAGTTTTCTCAGCTTCCGCGGTTTTCTTGAACAATAGATAATAGGATATACTAATTGGGACAAAGTTTATAATCAGAGTACAAATGATTTATCAATATTAAGTAGAGATAATTTCACTCCTTATCTATTAAGTTCCCCTTGTGCTTGATATTAAAGACTCCAGCAAGAAGGATTAATATTATTTGGTCAAGTAACCTGTTAGAGCTTTATCTTTGTGATATTATACCTTTGGAAAAAAACAAAAAAGCTACTTGACTCAGTAGATGCAGCAGTAACTATACACTCTGTGCTACCAAAGAGTTAAATATTATACCAGGAGACCAGAGTGGTTTCTAATAACATAGCCCTGAGTATACCCCTGACCAGCTTGCTACATATTACTAGTGTCAATGTATTAAGTAGATTTAAACCAAGAGTATTATCAGGAGTTCTCAATTAGAATTATCATCGGCCTATTGAGGTCTACTTGGAAATCTAACCAACCAAAATATAGTCAAAAAACATCAAGTTTTAGGAAAAAAGCAATTACTTACATTGATGAAACCAACATATTACATTTTTTGGTACTCACCTAAATTTGGAGATCCTACTGATAATCATATTTGTGCTATTATTCAAGTACAAATATATTTGATAAGTTAATTTAGGAGGAACTAGAGAAAATGCATCAATTACTTGATGACTATCAAGATGTTTTCAAGTTAGATGTCAAATATGGTCACATAAAAGACTGGACACATAGTATTAACCTTAGAGATTCAACCCTTATCCATTAAAAGCCATATATGAAGTCAAAAAGGAGGAGCAATACATTAATACTTAGCTTAAGACATTATTAGATGCCAGCTTAATTGTGCCCTCCTAGAGTCCATGGTCATCCCAATTATTGCTTATAAAGATGAAGAATGGTGGTCACGGAATAGTGATTGATTACAGGAAGTTAAAAAGCCTCACTAAGAAGGAAAGCTTTCCAATTACATAAATTTATTATGCTTTGGCTCGACTCTCCAGCTCAATTTCTTATCTGAGATGGACCTCACACGCAGCTATTGGCAGATGGCTCTTTCACCAGAAGACCAATAAAAATGGCCGTTGATATGCATAAAAGAATTAATTTAACCTAGATGAATCCCTTAGGAAATTTGCAATGCTCTCGCCTCATTTTAATGGGCGATGGATCAAATTATGCAAGATCCTAAACTAATCTTTGTAATTGTGTACTAAGAGGACATAACGTATTTTCAAAAACCTTTACCAATCATCTGGACCACCTCAAGTCAGTTTATTCAACGTCTGAGAGAGTACCACATCAAATTAAACCCTGTGAGATGTACCTTCTTACAGCAGGAACTGGATTTTTAGGACATGTCATATTGCTGAAAAGGATTTAATTCTTGTACACTAATGTTGAGGAAAACTTTAAGATGCCTGAGCCAAAGAGCTTCTGAGACATACAGGTTACCTTAGGGATGATGCGATATTACTATCAACCTATCCATAATTTCACTCAACTCGCTGAACCTCTTGTCCATTTGCTTGCCAAAAATACCCCTTTTGTGTGGTGTATAGGGCAACTAACTGCAATCAATTCAAGAAGAGTTACTGATGAGAATACTGATTATATGATAACTGTACTATGTAAAGCCATTCATCTTATTTACTGATGCCTCCAAATTAGCTGTAGGCGTTATTATCTCTCAATTAGATGATGAAGGCATTGGCCACCTAGTGTCCTATTACAGCAAAACGCTTTCTAAGGCTTATAGAAAAAAAGCATTTCGTAGAAAGTGTGCTTAGTTGTTCTCCTGGTGGTGAAACATTTCTGTACCTTCGTATACAGTCCACAATTTACTTTTTACAGATCACGCTTCTCTAAAATGATTACAAAACATGAAAGATCTGAAAGGAAGAATTTCTACTGGGATCTCAAACTTCAGCACTATGACATGCTTATAATCCAATGAGCTGGAATAAAGCACATTAACATAGATGGACTGACTTGACTGCCCCTGCTACATCTATACAATAGCAAAGCTAAACGGTTACATGACCTATTCATTAATCCAGACTCTTGGGAGGACAAAGATGAACCAGTTAAAAAAGATGCTAAAACGACATGCTCAAAATACAAAGGTTCTTGTTGTATTACTATACTTGAAAGTTAGAACAGACTGGCTACCTTACTTGCAAACTTCAGAATAAGTACCAGTTATAAGTAAAACTTGTAATACATTAGGACATGTAGGAGCCAGGAAAACTTACGCGAGGGGTAAAGGATAGATACTATTGGGGAGGAATACTGAAATTTGTAGTGGAAGTCTTAGTCACTTGTATACCTTAAAAAAAGCAGACGCTGCAAAAAGTCAAGTACAAGTATCAGCTCATGACCACTCAGAAGCCATTTTGTACTTTCAGTTTATAAGTCATGGGTCAACTACCTGAATCCATCATATAGAATCAATTAATCTTTGTAGGAATTGATCATGTCATGAAGTAGGTCAAAGAAATTGCTATTCCCACGTAAACTACCAAGGCTACTTCTAACTTTTTATCCAAAATATAAGTACTAGGATTGGCGAATCTCTTTCTGCTAAGCATCACTTTTCGAAAATCAATTCAGCCTGAAATTTAGCTCCACTAAAGAGATTTACGAAAACTATTAGCAAATATGGCGGGAAACCCCGCAAAAGAACCCGCAGGCTATGCCAAACGAGCCAGCACCACCCCCAAATGAAGCAACCCTCGGTTACCCACCTCAGGGTCAACCAGAATCACCCGCTCTCAAGCAGCAGCCATGAAAGCAGGCACCACCCCCCAACCTGGAGCTACTTCAACTAGCGCCAGTTCACCTGATCGCACTTCTGCAACCTGCACGCCTAACAGCTCTGTGTGCGCTGCCTCCCACCAACCCGCTGGGCCCCCTCCAACCAAGGAGGCCATCACCCACGCTGTTTTAATGGCGTCTGCTCAGTTGAATGCAACTCAGCCCATCCAGACATTCACCTCCCCCATTGTGTCAGCTAATTCAGCCTCATCTATTATTGCTGACGCCGTGTTTCTGGCTCCCTCCATGAGGGGCGATACCCAGCTACCTGGCCCCCAAATCCTCAGATGTAAGGTTGGATTAGCCGCACATTCTGGTTCACTAAGCACCAAATTGGGACAATCTACTCTTCCCAATGAGGATTCAAATGATTCGGATTTTGGAACTTCACACCAGTTCCAATCTCACCCGTCCCATTTAAACCCCATAATCGGCACTTCTCAAGTCGGCACTTTATCTCAACATGCTTAAAATGACCAATTCACCAATCAGCCAATGAGTTTTGCCCACGAAATTACAGCAAATACTCGGGCTGGTTTTACCCAAATAGATTGGGATGGTGATGAAACATCGCCCTCCTCCCAATTGGCTGGATTTAATTCCAATCTGGATGGGACTCCCCAAGTTAGCGAGGCCCAACAATCACCTGGCCCCCAAAACCTCGGATGTAAGGTTGGTTTAGCCGCACATTCTGGTTCACTAAGCACCAAATTGGGACAATCTACTCTTCCCAATGGGGATTTAAATGGTTCAGATTTTGGAACTTCACACCAGTTCCAATCTCACCCGTCCCATTTAAACCCCATAATCGGCACTTCTCAAGTCAGCACTTTATCTCAATATGCTGAAAACGACCAATTCACCAATCAGCCAGTGAGTTTTGCCCACGAAATCATAGCAAATACTTGGGCTGAATTTACCCAAATAGATTGGGATGGTGATGAAACATCTCCCTCCTCCCAACTGGCTGGAGTTAATTCCAATCTGGATGGGCCTCCCCAATTTAGCGAGGCCCAACAAACCGCCCCTCAATTTAATATGACGCCAGCAACTGCTGTAACATTCCAGAAACAAGGGAACTCCGCGAACTTGCCCAAACCACCAGCTCACACTCAACCTGCAATTGCAGCCCAAAGCAAACACAAACGTACCAAAGGAACCACTGGGGCGTGGCAAAAACCTCTGGCACCAACGCTACCCAAAGCTGATCCCCGTGAAGTGGCGTTTATTGCTGATGTTAAGAAGAAATGGGCCGAAACTAGAGCGCAAAAAGCTCTACCTCGCTCAACCCTCTCCCACGCAATTCGCCTTTATTATGGGCATAACCCTGTTGAATTCTATACAGAGGATTACTTCTCATACTTTGCAGCGATTGCGGAGACATTCCCTATTAACACCACCATCCATGAATCAGTGGAGGGCCACTACATCGATGTGGGCTTCACTGAAGCTGCCCTTGCTGACCATGCTGCCACCCTCCAGGTCATTATTCCACGTGGATCTCTTCGCATCTCCCGCACACGCTCTCACCTGGAGAAAATTTTATGGGTTACTTTTTCCAACCTACCAACGACTGTTGATCCTGAGTCTCTTAAACTGGCACTCCATCGTGGTTTAATGGAGTTTGGGTCTGTTCTTTCAGTGGACTTTAGCGTCCCCTCTTACTATGCTCCCACTCAAAGAGCTCGCACTGCTAGGGCGTCGTTCATCCCCTCCCCCACTGTATCCCGCAACATTGAAGTTATTCCTCGTGTGGCGGTAGTTGGGGCATGCCCTGAGATCTTCTTTGTCGACCCTGATCAGGCGCGCCCCCGGTGTTCATGGTGTAACGCCCTTGGACACTTGTATAGTGGCTGCACAGCTCGAAAACAAGCCCTCTTAGCCACCACCCAGGGGCCTAAACCAGGCCAAAAACGATCCCACGTGGCTGCAGCAGCAATTCCACAACCCACTCAATGGGTTCCCGTTCAAGACCTGTCCCCTGAGGCCTTACGCCTAGCAGTTGAAACAGCTAACCCCACTATTGGTATGGGATACCTTCGCGCTCATGCCCCCCTTCCAATGGGCACCCCCTCCAATCTCCCAGAGTCAACTCCCTCTCTCACCAAGCGCAAGGCATCTCCCACAGGGTGCCCCTCGTCAGCCACCCCCACTCAGGGCTCCGCGGCACCCCCACCAACCTCCACCAGCGATTTATCGCATCAACCCTCAGCTCCCAATGGAGCTATGCCCACCAGCATGGACTGGCAACTCGCGGCCTGCGGTAGAAGTGCCACCTCAAAGAGTCCTACCCCAACCCCACAGTCCATTTCGCGCGGATCCTTTGCAGTGTTGGAGGAAGTGAATATGGACTCAGACTCATCAAATGGGGACACCGCGGAGGTCACCATTGAGCACCCTCAGGTCCTTCGCCTGCAATGGAGCGGGGGCAGCATCCTAGGCTGGCTTACTGGGTCCTCCGCCCCCCACCCTCTCCTTCCCCTCAGAACCCTCGACGCTCCTCACGGATTGCAGCTAATAGTCAAGCTAAAGGACTCAAAACTAGCCGCCTCACAGCAGCAGGTTTAAGCGCTGGCAACCCCCCAGGACATGGAGGGGAACAGCTATGAGTCCCCATGGCAGCATCCTGGCCCTGCAATCCATCAACGCAAATGGGTTGCGGGACTTTAAGCGGAGAGCCCGCCTCCTCCAAAACTTCAGGCCAGCACAAATTGACATCGCTGCTGTCCAGGAGCCCCATATCCTCCCCCAAGAGCAATCTGCATGTAATGAACAGTTTGGAGGCAACTCCTTCTGGACAAACCATGCCGCCCTTATTGTTTTGAATCCCCGGGTTAAAACCCATTCTTTTTCACAATATCTAGGTGGCCGCCTCATACTGGCCAAACTCACCACTCCTGACTTCTCCTTCTTCGCTGCAAGCATCTACCTGCCTAATTCAGGTCAGGAGCAAAATCGGCTCTTGGAAGAGCTCCTCCAACTCAATCTCCCACGGAATACAGTCCTCTTAGGAGATTTCAACACAACTATAAGTCGCGTCCGTGACTCTTACCCCCTGCAGCAAAGGAACGCCCTGGATCAAGTCGCCTCCAGGATTTCCTTCGCCTGAGTGGCTTTATAGATGCGCTTCCACCCTCCGCGTCTGGCCTAGGTTGCATGACTAGGATCCAGTATGATGGAGGAGCTTTCCAGTCAGCGTCACGCATAGATATGGCACTGATTGGCCCCCTGCTAATTGGCCGCGTCTCCTCTCCCATCTCTCGTGACAACCATCTGAGTGATCACAGGTCACTCACCGTTGTCCTCACCACCACACTTAGACCGTCGCGTAGGTTCTGGCCTAGGGTTGCCCCAGCTCTTCTCAACAACCCCTTCACTAAGGAGAAGCTGTCTATGACCATCCGGGAGACTCTCACCTCCCCCCCACCCCACCTGCTTGACCACAAGGCTAAATGGGCGGTGACCAAAAAGGCATCACCCGCGTTGCTTACAACTGTGCAAAGCCCAGATGACTGCAGCTCGCGCCAGAGTCAAAAGGGCGGAAGCCAGAATCAGACATCTAGAGCGAAACTGCCAGCCTTCGCCCTCTCCCAGATGGTTGGAAGACTGGGAAGCGGCGCAGGAAGCACTCCGCTTGGAGCTCACACTGCAGGAAGAACGGGCAGCAAACTTTACAACATCTCGTTACTATGCTCAATGGGAACGCCCCACCCGCTTCTTCTTTCAGAAACAGAAAGCCCGGTCAACAGCGCAGGATATTACTGCACTGAAGATTGGCACTACAACCATTTTAGACAAAGAGGAAATCATGCAGGAACTACACCGCTTCTACTCCAGCCTCTTCCATGCCACCCAGGTGGACCCATCGGACATCCAAGACTTCCTGTGGCTAGCTCCAGAGCCGCCCATTGACCCACGGGCTGATGAGGCTCTACTGGCGCCTATTTCCATCCAGGAAGTGATGGAAACCCTTCTGAAATCCCCACGGCTTAAAGCCCCAGGCCCAGACGGAATACCCTTTGAGGTGTACCTTCTGGAACCTGCAGTGTGATAGCCAGAATCCTCCGCGACCTCTTCGCTGCACTCTTGGTGAATGGTGAGGTCCTCCCCGACTCCAGAGGCTCAATCACGACCCTCATTCAAAAGAAGTCAGACCGTGAGAACCTGGCGAACTGGCGCCCCATAGCGTTGATCAACACAGACCACAAGCTCTTCACGAAGCTTCTGGCCAACCGCATCACCAAATGGGTGTCACCTCGCCTCTCCCCATCCCAGTACGGTTTTATTCCGGGGAGGTCGTTATGGGACAACTATAATGACCTTCACGTGACTTTGACTGCTAACTCTCGTAAGGTGAATGGCTTTGTGGCTCTCCTGGATATGGAGAAAGCATATGATCGGGTAGCCTGGAAGTATATTGATGCTTCCCTGGCCCGCTTCCATCTCCCCCCCCGCAGCTAGGCGCTGGATATCAGCGCTCTATGACCAGCTCCACACCAGAGTCTTGGCGCCAATGGGTTTTACAGTGGCAGTACCAGTTGGACAAGGTCTCCGGGGACCCCCTGAGCCCTATCCTTTTTAACATCACCCTTGACCCCCTCTTGGCCTCCTTACAGGACAAGCTAACAGGGATTCTGGTCCCAGGTAAAGCCCCCACGCGCACCATGGCATTTGCAGATGACACTGCCATTGCATTTGGCTGCCCTGGGGATGTTGCCCTCGCTGCTGTGACCATTGGTTGGGGGGGGGGGGAGGTACACCAAGGCGTCCAACGCCATGGTCAACACCTCCAAGACAACAGTTGTGCAGGTCAGCTCCCCCACCTTTCCCCCACCATTTGGTATTGAACCTGAGCGCGGTACCTTCCGTCACCTGGGCGTTCTCACCAACCAACAAGGAGTTGCGCTAAAAGACAATGAGGACTTGCTCCTTGCAGCAGTTAACTCCAGGATTGCCATCTGGAACTGGCGGCACGTCACCCCCCAGGGTCGAGCTCTTATGGCCAATGTGTTCCTTCTCTCTAAAGTCTGGTTCCTAGCGCACGTCTGCCCATTCACAGATGCCTTTTATACGCGGCTCAATGTACTCCTCCGCTGTTGGATCTGGGGCTCAAACCATCCACCAA
>JAKSZP010010872.1:0-93251 GCA_022478985.1 Massospora cicadina
CTATAACCTTAATTGTAGGTGATTTAAATTGTAATCATCAAATTTTGACATTGCCTTATTTAGAAATGAACCAATAATAAAATCGGTATATCCAATAAAACCCATTAATCCCAATATCACCTCATTTTGAAGTGCTTAAATTACCATTAACAGTTTGATTCCGGCGGATTCCATTCATTTTGCCATATTGACTTAGGGCTTATTGTCCAGTCATATTGGAATCACAACGGGAGGCCAGTTTGGCAGGTGTATATTTTTGTTTAGTTGATTAATACTATTTCATCTACTAGCTGGTATTGTTAGTGAAGATATGTCTTCACCAGGTATCCTCAGAAGGTACCTGGCAGAAGGCACCAGTTGTAGGATTTTTGTTAAATTTAAAGGTCAGGTCCTTCAAAGGCTACACAATTATTAATTATAGGTAGAACCAGCAGAATCTCTTAAGGGTACTTCTTCCATATGGCAATTTTTCAACAAAAATGGCGTCGTTGAGACAATCTCTGCTCAATCAAACATGAATCTCTAGTCAATGCAGGAAATCACTCTACTCAATTGGCGTTATCAAGGAAAGTCTCTGATAAAAATGAAAGTCAATCTCTGCTTAAGGTGTAGGTAAACTCTAGATAAACTAGGCAAAATAAATGATGAAATATTTACTAATTCAAGAATAACTTTATCAAGAATTAAATGATACTTTAAATTGTGCCAGAATAGAATCAAGAATTAAATAATGTAAATGAAGGAGATATTTCAGATGGAGATAGATAAGCATATACACATGTGAAGGTAGAAACAGATTTAGGGATGTAAAAGGTAAAGGCACAGTAAGGTTCAGGGTTAAAGTGATCAGGCTTCATCTCTGAGAGATGAACTGAGATAATGTAACACAGTTAAGTGGTTTCCATTATCTGCTATTGTGAAGCTAACAGATAGAAAGGCAGAATAGGTGACACAAGGTATTTTATGTGGAATGAGGTGGTTAATGAGGTGGGTAGAGGAGTTAAACACTGTATACATCATCAGGCATAATATCAGGATGAATAATAAATTGGCTCAGGTATTCTTCCTTATCTTATCAGCCAGTTAAGCATAATGAGGCGATTTGTTCAGAGTTTTTTAACTGCAATTTCAGTTTTATTAACTATTCAATGCTATGTGAATTAAAGTTAAGTGTTTTATAGCCTTAATCCTGATAGATATTGATTATTAAGTTAATAATAAATATAGGCTAAAATGCCTAAATAAATAATTGTATTGTAAGCCCAAGGTCAATGCTTCACACCTACTAGGGCGAAGCCTGACAGAGAGTGAAAGAGAAAACTTCCTAAAAAAAGTGACTATGCCAAGGAAGCACTGCAGCTGCTTCTGGGTTGAAGGGGTGGGCCATGAGCATATTGCCTCAACTTTTCATAAGGGAACTGCATAACCCTCTTTGAGCGTAAAGTTTCCTAGGAAAGTGACTTCTTTCTTGAAGAACTCACATTTGCTGGCTTTGACAAAGAGTCTAGCTCTGTGGATGGCTGATAGGACAGCATGGAGGTCCTTCTTATGCTGTTACTGAGTCGGAGAGTGAATAAGAATACCGTCAATATAAGAAATGACACAGGTGAAGTGGAGGTCGTTAAAGACATCATCAATGTAATGTTGAAATGTGGCGGGGTTATTCTTGAGCCCAAAGGGCATAACCCTGAACTGGCTTATTCTCCAGCATATGGGGATGGTTTTGAGCCAATCCTAGACCTCATTTACCCTTACCTGGTTGAAGGCGCTGACCAGGTCCAGTTTGGAGAATATACTGGACATAACAATGTCCTGAGCAATTGATTGCTCTAGGGGAGAGGGCATGGATTTGGCACTGTGAAGTTGTTTATGTGCCCATAATCTACGCATGGATGGAGGGGGCCGTCAGCCTTCTGGGCAAAGACCATTGGTGAGGCAACAGGGGAGGCTTTTTAAAATTTAGCCCATCGCCAGCATATCGTCCAGCCATTCAGCCAGGGCTGTCTCATCTTCTTCATTATATGGGTATAGAGGACAATTGATTTTAACCAAGTCAACCGTAAAGAGGAAGTGCAGGTTATACTCAGAGTGTGGACGGGACCTGGTGGCCAGGTAAGCGTCAACTATATCTGCATATGGGAGTAGATAGGGTGGGAGGTCAGAGGGGGAGGTCTGTGGCACATGGTGTGGAGGTCAAGATAGATTTGCCCAGAAAGGCAGGAGCAGGCAGGGTATCAAGGAGTTTAAGCTCCCCTTCCAAACTTGAGCTATCAAAGAAGAAGGTATTTAGAGTGAGGTTGACTTGAACACTCTGTTGGCGTCACAATCCTATACCTATGATGACTGGGTATAAGAGCCCAAGAATTACTGAAGAACATTCAGTATCTCAGTAATCCTGTACAGTGAACTTGAGAGGCCGTTTGACTGTCAGACAGGCCATGTGGTTTGAGGAAGCCCCCAGGACAGGGGGCCAGCAATCAAGTCAAGGTCCAGAGATTCGGCAAGATCCAGGATTATAAAAGTGCCTGAAGAACCCGTATTCAAAAGGGCAGGAGAACTGACGAGGTGTGGTCCAACTGTGAAGGTCACCTGGAAACAGAAGTAGGCATGGTAGAGTTTATTGGCTTTCATGACAGAGATACCTGGAGAAGTAGTGCCAGGGGAGCATATGCCCCTAGGAGACAAGGTCACTAGTGGATAGAGGGAAGCCGTGTTAACGGTGGGCTATTGTTAGGGCACCCTAAGGCTGAGTACCATCTGCCTCCCAGTCAACATGGTTGCCAAACAGGAGAGGGGCCTCTCAATCCACAACAACATAGGTCTCCTTAGTCTGAGTGGCCAGAGCAAGGGGAGGAGAAGGGACTTAATGTGGGATAGACCAGTGGGAAGACCCTGAGGCTGGATGGTTACCAACAGAGGAGCACGGTGTGGGTGGGTGTGAGATAACTAGGACACCCTCCCCATGAGGGGGCGCAGACTGCTGGGCACTTGCCATTTTTGCCCCAGGTGCTGACCGTTCAGGGCCTCTGTATGATCCTTATGAAGAGCCTGCAGCTCTGGGTTTTCTGGTAGCTGCCAAGGCTTCACCTGAAGCATGTAAACATAGTGATGAGCTAAAGCATTCACTGCAGAGGGTGACTCAGGATTATCAAGCCATCTATGGCGTGGGCCAATTGAGGGTGGGAGGGAGGCCCAGAATGCAGCAACTGTAACATCAATGTGGAGGCTTAAGTCAGAAGCCAACTGAGTATATGCTTCAAAATGGTCCAAGGGGTCCGCAGTGGTAGCCTTAATATCAAACAGCTGGTAGAGCCTGCTAGTGCAGGTCTCCTGGGGAGAAAGTGCAGCCAACATCAATGTGTGCAGGGACACCTGTCTTCCAGCTGACGATGCATACAGGAAGAGGCTCCTTGACCACTTGTGAGCATCCCCTTCTAGGGCATTCAGGAGAGCCATGGTACGCTGAGCCTTAGACAGGGTTGCATTTCTGGACTTCTCAGCTGCAAGATGCAGCTGGAACTCATTCAGAACATCAAGGACCTGCTCCATTGCCTCAATGGGTGGGACTGGGATAGATCACACCGGGGTCATATTACATGCTGTAAAACAAGCTGATCCTGGAGAGGTAAGCTCAGTAGTTTACGCAATAAGAACTTGATGATTGTATTAGTAGTGCATTAAAGGACTAGAGGATGAAAATAGCCTTTGCGAGGGTCAAGAAGGTAAGAGTAAATATAAAGGCAACTGCATCACCTAGACATATGGGCCAAGGTGGAAGCTGCAGAGGTCAATGGCTGGTTGATTATGTCAGCGAATCAACTAAGAAAAGTTAGACTGGGCTGCATACTCAGGTTCTTAATGAACCACAACAGCACCCAGGACACCAGGGGCACAGCCATTCTAATAACTCTATTAATTGAGTATCTAGATAAAAGGTGTGGAAAATAAACGTTCAAAAATATACCAAAAGCCCCCACAAATATACCTAAAGTAGTTGCGAGTGCAAACACAGGTCTATCCTGGGAAGCCCCAGGTGGAAAGGGGGATGAGAAGTCAAAAATTTCTCTAGTATCAGCTGTTGAGAGCCTTTGGCAGCGTCAGCAGAGAGAGCAGAACCTTCATGAATGAGGTAGTCATCATGGCGTGAAAGGCTTGATAACCCCAAGTAATGGTTGCTATCAGAGCTGCAGATAAGGGTAGTGCTCAGGCTCAGGAGGAAATCAGTAGGCCATCAGGGGGAGGCCAAGTTAGGGGTGCCCACTGTAGTAGATATTTTTTGGGAGAGCAAGCAAGAAGAAATTTTTTTTAAAATTTAGTTAAAGGATAAAGTTTGATTTTATTTTAGTAATTAGAAAATCAGCCAGCTTTAGCCCCACCAGCTGGTAAACCCTATTTGTATGCTTGGAGCGGTAAAATTATAATTTTTTACACCCAAATTAGGGTTAACTGCCTTCTGATAAGGCTTAAATGATTGTTTTAACTCTGGTTTTTTAATTAAAAATTAAATTTTGGGAAATTAGGGTAAGCGACTTAAAAATTTTGATTCTGATTTGAATGGCCCAAAAAATGAAAATGGGTTGGAGTGGAGGCCTGACTTTTGTTTTTTATGAGGTCAGGCCCAAAATGGAGCCAAGCCACAACTAAAAGGATTGATGCTGAGGATAAGCTTAGGAGTGGTGGAAGTTGGGAGAGGTGAAGCTAGGAGTGGCTGTTGAGGCTTGGTACTTACTTTCCCTCGCTTTAACAGTCAAACCTGCTTGGGACCATTTTAAGGAAAGCGCTCTGGACAGGAGAGTTTATGATTGGTGGCAGGTGACTCTTTGGCTAGTGGCAACTTGGGAATGGGTGGGCGTGGGGGTTCGGTGGGCTGGGCCCACATCCCTGCTTCCAAAGTTGAGAAGTCTCTTGACACATGAGAGAAATCTATTTGAGGTAAATCTGACTTGTGCAGGGCTGAAGTGGGGCATGGCAACCTTGTCCACTTTTCAGGGAGGGCGCAGACTCAGCGCTCATCTACAGTGTGAGCCAGGTCCCCCTCAGAGCTGAGTGTGAGGGCTCAAGGTTACTTATTTCTTTTTTTATGAAAAGTGAAAATCTCCCAATACAGCTGTAGGGGCGCCGCATCAAGACTTATAATTGCCACTAAATGTCTAGCGGAATCCTCAAATTTTATAAATAAATTTTAATATTTCTCAAGTGTTTTTATTGTAAACCTAAAATGGCAGAAACGAAAAATAATGGAGTGAAAGCAGTATCTGTTGGGGACTGCGACCTATATATTTTCTAAATAGGGAACTAGAGCTAAGTGAACTAATGTAAATAATATTATATGGTTCAGTCCCAGCGGATTGTTATTCTAAATAATTTCCAATACCACTCAGATTCAACATGGCCAGTCAGATTGGCATCAATTTTGCTGATGATAATATACATTCTGCCACGATCACACTTAGTGGGACGACAATGATGCCTCTGGAGGATGGCAGGTTGCACCCATGGCCAGGCCACATATAATTGGCTCCATTGGGTAGGGAAATGGTTGACCACGCCCATACCTGTCATGGATAGGCTCATCTGGTAGACTTCTGGGGAGAACTAGTGGATAAGATTATTTAAGCCCAAAACTAACTTTGTTACTTTGTTTTTGGTGAAATGCAACTTGACCTTCCCAATGGAACTTAAACCTATGGATACAACCTTTGGGGACATGCACTGATTGCCTTCCGCTGGTGATGGCTTATACCCTCCGCCATCTCCTGGCACAACTTCTGAATTTTAACCACCAATTCTTTGGTGGTGATCAGCGGTGGACAAGGCGCAATTTAAGGGGATACGCCGTTACCCACTCTCTTATCCACTACATGAGCTAAATCGCGCAGAGCAATGAGAGGGACAGCAGTCAGCTTCTTCCCCTTTTTCTTTGGCGTGAAAATTTCTCCCGGTTTAGCCAAGGGGATTGTTCCCCAAGGCTTATATTACCCTTCCCTTTTTAATTGGGGTCACACCCCAAATGGGAACCTGGGACAGTGCCTCAATCTTGTGGGCCTTGGGTAACTTTACTGCCAAGCTAGTGGCAACCTTCTGAGGGGGACAAGGAGAATCCAGATGGGGTAACGCATGGGCTCAAGACAGTATGACACAAGTAAATTGTGTAGGAATAATAAGTCATTAACCAAAATAAGGATATCAACTTAGTCATCCATCTTTGGACATGTGCATTTCGTCCAAACCTGTCTAAAAACCCATAAAAAATCAGCAAAAATGCTAGTGCCAAGTAAAACTCTGGCTCAAGATGAGAGTGTGAATTGAGGCAATTGCTTGACCAAAAGTTGTCTAAAACTCTATAATTAGACGTTTTTTAAATATGGTTTGAGATAAAAGTTATATAATATGGAATGCCTTTATTCTTAGTTGTTGTAAATTTTTAGAAGACAAAACTGAGAAAATTCTACTTTAACTTCACTTATTTATGCGATTCAACTTATCATAAATCTAGCTTTGCCAACATATATCTGGTTCACTAATTATTTTAGCTTCTGAGAGCCAGGGCGATGAGTTAAAACTTATGTGAAAAGAATCATTGGTTTCAGGTAGAATTTTAATTAAAATTTTATTCAAGGTGGGCTGACCTGGGGATGATACCGTACTGATGAAGAAGTGAAGAAAATGGGAAAGGAGGATAAAAACTGGAAAAACTCCTTGCACGGCGTATGATAGGCCAGGAATTCCATGGACCGCCTTGTTGTTTGCTATCTCAATTCAGGGCTTTGGTGCACAAAACCAACACAGTCATAATTGCCCTCTACCCAAAGTCATTACTGGGATCAAACTTGGGGAGGCAGTTCAGGTAGAATTTTATCATCTCAAAATATTGAAATGAGAATCCAGAAACTTAATTCTGTTCAAACTTTCTTTCTCTTCAATTGATTAAATTGAAGAAAAATTTTAAGTTTTAAAAATTACAAAAAAACTGCCGCGCAAATTGAGAAAGTTTAATTGAATGTTGATGCCATTGACGCCTGCTGCCCCAGCTTGAGGTGGTGGTGCGCCGCCTTCTGTCATCCTTTGGCCACTTCTGAAGCATGTCCAGGATGGCTCTGTTAGCCCTCCCAATGCACCAGGCATTACATCCCACCTAGGGACTTAGCCCACCATCTTGCATGCTCACAGGTGGTGCTCTGGAGCCCTTTGGTGCTCTCTTTGAAGCAGCCTGCGTTACAGCCTCTGGGTCAAATATGTGAATCTTTTCCCATATGAAAGCACGGTCATCATTGAGATGGCCACAGCAGTTTTCAAAACTGCCAGATATATTGATTTTCGACCATTAAAGGGCTATTTTGACCTCAGATTTTGATCTAAGGCCAATGTGACAGCAGCATCTAAGCTGCTAGTTATGTTTAAAAATATTCCTATTCCCACTGTTTGCATGTGGCTCCCAGATGAGGGCACTTTGGTGGTCCAGTTCGCCAGGTTGCCCTCCCACCTTTCCCCTGAACGCCTCCTCCATGAGCTCACAGAGAATTGCCATTTACAGTGAAGACCCCATGCTGCAATTTGTGGTTCAGAATGAAGAAGGTCATTTGGCAGGGCTGTGCGCTTTTTGTGACAATCTGCCCATCCATTGCAACACCCATCTCATGATTCCCCCTTGCATGGTGATCAGATCTACCCCTGATCAACCAATCTGGGTGCGCATCAAGAATGGCCACGCCATTTGCCCCTTGTGCTTTGAGCTTGATCACTCAAAGTGCAAGTGCCCCACAGCTTCTGCCTCTGCTGCTTCCACCACTCCCCCTTCCAGCATTAGCTTGGCTGCTGCCACGCCCAAACTTTTTGAGTGGGGCTTGATTCTTTCACCCCCAACATCAGCGAATTCTGTAGTGGCTTCCAAAGCTACAGCCAATCAAAGTTTTAAGATTTTTTTAAAAATTCAGTTGATTTATGACAGCCTGAGCTGATGGCTGAAACAGTTTCAGCTGATCTGCTGTGGTCAATGGTTCACGGCCAATTAGGTGCAGCCAACTTGCCAACTCTGGTGGCTGAGCCAGCATTAGCGTGTCAAATCCTCTCAAGTGTCTTGATTGGATTAATGAAAATTACCAGTCATATAACGTTTAACCAGATTTTGCATTGAGGGAGTTTTTTGTCAATCCTCCTGAATTGCACCCCCACCGTTTTCGTCTTAAAAAAGTTATCCCATTTATAAAAATATAAATAAAATGGCAGTCAAAGACGCTGCAGATCCTGACAACACCCTACTCTGCCAGCAACTCCATGGGGCAATGAAACACCTAGTTGAGGGTATTCCTATCCCCAATTTCACTCATGATTTTGAGAAAGAGGTGTAGTATGAGATTGAGGAGCTTGCTTTTTATGCGAGCTGTGCCTGCATTGATGCAGCAAAAACCTCTCTTTTTGACCCTAATTATACTGAAACCTACCAGTGCATCAAGTCATTTACTTGTGTGCTAGCTCTCAACACTTTTGCTGAGCATCAACTTGCTCAATACGTTGAGGCAATGGACATCGCTGGCCTCATAAAAAAAGAAAACCCACAACTATACCTCCTTGTGCATCATGTCGCTGATGCTCCCACCCCAATGATGTCCACCATGGTCCACCAGCTAAAGCGGGCACTGTACAAAAGTTTCCCCAAAGCTTCCTCACCTTCTGATATGGCTTTCTAGGCTTTTAGTTGAGGTGCCATATTAATAATTAATTAAATATAATAATCCCTTTGTTTGGCCCATTTGCAAACAAAGATACGTAACAGCTCCCCCTTTTGTGTTGGGCACCACTAATGCTAAAAAAGAAACTTAATAATGTTCAGGATGACGTTTCTCCATATCAAATTCGCCTGGATTAACCTTTTGTCCAAAAACTAAGACAACATGTTGGTTGTAAAGAGTAACAACCTTTACAAATGGGTGGCGTGGAAGGCTTCCACTAAGTTGTGACAATTTGTGCAAAGATGGGCATTCACCCAGGTGTTCCATAGGAAGTAAATCCTTCCAAGCCCTCAAAAATTTCACTGAGCAACGTAATCTTCACAATGCCAGAATGGCCTCCACCTCCACTTCCCATGAACATTTGATCACCATGGGCTTTTTGGGTCAGCTGGTGCTTGTCCCTGGAATGGGGGCAACTGAGAAGAATGGAAGACTGGGTGTTGCTTCCAATGGGGGAAGAGCCAACCAGAATGCCCATTGCCAAGATCCTCCACCACCATGTGAGGTTTGGAATGCTTTCTTGTGAACTTCTGTGAAGGGACCTTCAACTGCAATTTGCGTGTATCCAGTATCACCCATAATTACAATGTAATCTCATGGGCAAGCATCTTTTTGCAATCTAAAACTGATTTTAATCAATTATTGCCTTTTTCAGGTGCTCATGAACCAGAGATTGAGTACTCCAGATCTGCAGCATCTACTCTTCAGGGGCGGGGACTTCAGGGTGAGGACATGGGCCAACAAAAAATGAGGGGTTGTACCCCAGGGTAGGCTCATATGGGGAGAACCCCATTGATGAATGAGTGAGATTGTTGTATACAAACTGCACCAGGGAAAGGTCAGACACCAAAGTATCTGTGTAACAGAAGCATAACAACAGAGGTATTGTTCAAGGATCTGGGTAACCCATTCTGTTTTCTCATCTTAAGGATGATATGCCGTAGACCTAACATGGCTAAATTTCAAAATTAACCATAATAACAGTCCAAAACTAGGCCATGAAATGCAGCTCACAATCACTTACCACCTCCTGGGGTACACTGAATATTGAGAAAAGATAGTGGATTAAAAGCTGAGTTTACTTGTAAAAAAGGGCTTACACAGAATAAAGAAGAAGAATTTTTTAAAGCGGTCTACTACCACCCTAATCGAGTCAAATCTACTGGAACCAGGAGCTCAACAATGAAGTTGACGGACACCAAAGTCCATTGGCCCTATGCCTGATGCAGGGTATTAGGAGGCCATTCCTCCTAGATCAGCCTGACTTAGCGCGCACACATGCCACGCAACTGGAGATCCACGCTGGCACATCCTTGGAGATGTACAGCCAGTTAAATCCTCATTTGATCAGATTGAGGCTTTTCTTGTGCCTGGGCGACCCACCACTAGGGGATCATGGTGCGCACGGATGACTTCATCCCAGAGTTAAGGAGGCATCCATCAGGTCATGGAACATAAGCTGACCTTCCATCACTTAGAAATAGGTATGCTTGTGGCCCAGGCACCCAACTGGTCAAACAGCTCCAACCCTTTACACAGGAGGTTTGACTCGCTGCACCTGAGATACCAACAGTACATCCAGCAGCCAGTTGGCCCTCATAACTGCAGGTGGAATAATTGTGAAAATCTGGATGGAAGGAATCACTTTCATCAATTCCTGCATCTAAAATCCATCAAACTAGGGAAGGGTTATGAATCAGCAGATCAGGTAGAATTTTTAATGTGCCTTTTTCAAACTTATACATAAAATTAGAGCTGCACAAGTCACAGAATGTCTGAGCTTGCTGGTTGTTATAATTTGATGGTTGACTAAAAAGATAAACCATTTGAGAAAACAATCAATGCTGATAGATTACTCCCATTGATGAATCATTTGATCCTTCCCAATTTATCTGCATAATCTGTTAAATCAGATTCACCTCAAACTGCAATGATTGCGTCTAAACAACCTATATATCGTAGCTAATATAAGCTATGATATAAATTTTATATGGCCAATTATGGGACCCACTTGGGTGAATCAAATGGGTTTATGGCTTAAATTTAATTGCAATTTCGAATCTAATGAAATTATTGATAATGAATTTTAAATTATGTATGTCAATCATTGTAATCAGCACAATAGTACTTGTATATGGACGGCCAAAATAGGGAATACCTAGTACCATCTAGAGGCCTGCCAACGGCCCAATTAGGGGTGCATTATTATCTGAATTTCATATTCTTTTCCCCCGTTTATTGTATTTTGTCAGCTGTATGAAAAAACGTGGTTGGGTGGTTAAAAGGCGAATATACACTGCTGAGGTGCTGATATTACACCTAAAAATCTTCCCAGTTATGAGAGTAATAGTGCCTCCAATCAGGCTGAAACAAAATAATCAAGTTAATTCAAGGTCTGAATTACCTCGGGGATTTTTAATAACCACTTCCATAAACCATAGCGGATTGGCATGACTTTAATGAACTCATTTAATAGAAAAGTATGTCCAGGAGATGCCCTAGAGGTATAAAATACTGGCACCTGGCCTTAAAATATAATCATCATCTTACCATATCATCATATTTTCCGTCTTATATTATCTTCTATTAATTATATCTTCATATTAAGAAGTGTAGAAAAGCGTTAAGGGGAGCTTGTCATTTGTTTCTGCATTAGGAGAGTTCCCATTTAGAAAGGGAAAAAATACCCAAAAGTGACCAGAAAAGTCAGATATTATTTTTTTAGCTTTGTAAGCTTCAGAACGGTTAGGAAATACTGTAAGACGCATAGCAGAATTGAGTATATATTGTATAAAATCTACCCAACTATCAAAGCAGTATTATATTTAATAAGCAAGTAAACCCTCAAAACTAACACTGGTGTGCTAACTTATGGGGTTTTTTGGAAGTGAAGCAAAGCCTGATAATCCATCAGTACAATAAACTCATAAAGCGCCCCCTAGAGGAGGTACCACAAGCGAGTCAGAGTCCAGAATATTGCGGCTAGCTATTTATCATAAAATGGCCATGACTGCTTAGCTGCAGTGAAGTTATGAGAAAAGTATGCGATAAGGTGTTCCACCTCACCAAGCTCTTGAATCAATACTGCTCCCACAGCAGCTAATGATGCGTTGCACACTACAATGAAAGGTTTGGTAGGAATAACCTAACAAAGAATAGGTGGTGCTACAAACACCTCCTTAATGGCGTCAAACGCCCATTGGCACTCCTCCGTACACTAAAATGGTACATTCCTCAAAATCAAGGGATGAAGGACGCAGCCAGCTGCAATAGGGAAGGGGAGGTTTTTTTAGGAAATGATTGTACCCAAGAAACTTCACAACTGCTTCTGAGTAGCAGGTGTAGGACATGTTATAATTGCATTGAGCTTGATGGGTGGAATTATGTAGCCATCCTTCAAGAAAAAGTTACCCAGAAAGGTAACCTTCTCCTTAAAGAACTAGAATTTAGAGGTTTTACATAGAGGACAGCTTTTTGCAATGCAGGCATCACTTTTTCCAGGTCCTTCTCATGCTTCTTAGGAGTGGGGGAATTTATGAGACTATTTTTAATATATGCCACTGCACAGGTAAACCAAAGGTCACCAAGCATGTCATTGATCATCTGTTGGAATGTGGCCAGGGCGTTTTTCAAGTTGAAAGGAATTATTCAATACTATAATATCCCCTCCTGTTCCAACCACCATAAGCCACTCCTGGTCTTCTGCCACCCAAATCTTGTTGAAGCGTTTGCAAAAATCAAAGATTGAAAACATTTGGTTCTGCAATCACCTGGCTAATCTTCTGCTCAAGGGGAAGGGGATATGATTATGAACTAATAGTATTAAGGTGCTCATAGTCTACGCAGGGGTGTAACATACTGTCAGACTTCTGAGCAAAAACTATAAAATTGTGATAAGAGAGGTCCCCTTAAACCCACCCTTTCATGAGCATATAATTCAACCACATCTCCAGGGCCTTGTCCTCCTTCTCTGTATAAGGATACTGAGGACAATTAATGTTGATGACATTGACAGTCAGCTGGAAGGACAGATCATACTCTGAATGGGCGAGAAAACAGTTGGCCTTCTCCATACAAAGATGTCCCTGTACTGGGCCAAGCTAGAAGGGAAATCCGCTGGGGACACCACGGAGGAAGGGGATGGCACAATTAAACCCACCGCTCTCATAGGAGAGAAGGTATTGAACAACAGAATTTTGTTCCTTGCATGAGAATCCTTTTTTTTAGTACTAGATGGTACATGAGAATCCTTGAATGACAAAATCTTGGGCTCTATATCAATACAAACCTGTTGCCGCCGTCACCATTCAACCCCCAACATGATGGGAAATAGCAAATCTAGAACAGCAGTAAATTGATCACAGAAGCTAAAACTGTGTACTGAGAATGGCACTGGCCATATCACCAGGTAACAGTTCATTGAGACTGACAACACACTTAAAATCAAGGATCCGACATCCAGATAAAGATTCAATACCTGAGCAACAAACCAATAAAGCTACCAGCGGCTCCCATGTTTAAGAGAGACCAAATAGAGACCACATGAGCGCCTAACTAGATCCTAACTGGTAACAGTATAAATTCTTTTTTGTGCCTTCGCCACACCATGAGATGCTCCTGAAAGGGAAGGGATAATTACAAACCATTCCACAGGCCATACCCAGGAGAAGCAGCCATGACATTCATCATACAAATGACCCTGACTTCTGCCACTTTCTTCATGGACAACAGGGGCACCAGCAGATTCACACACACCTGCTACCCTGAAGTGGCAGCATTAACTATGAGAATACAAGTATCAGAACCCAGAGTGGCAGTATAAGGAGGTAAACCAGCAACTGCAGGAACAAACAACATCCCAAAACTTGCAACCCATTCCCATATTACTACTTGAGGAAAAGAGGAGCCCAGTCCTCCTCCACCCAACCTGGGGGTAGACCCTACTGGTGTTTAGGCCTAGAATATGTTTAGCTCTAGCATAACAACTTCGATTCCATAAATGGGCCAGCAGCCTGGCAGATGTCACACTAGCTGCCAGTCAAACCTTCCATTCATATAACAAAATCATTGCAGCACCCCACCCATAAGGCAGGATGGAGAAAAATGAAAATTTGGGTCGCTCCATTATGTCTTGGACATGCTGGTACTAACAATACTGGCCTGGCCCTCTGGGTTAGTGAACATCCAGAACCACAGCCAAAATACCTCAGGTACATCTTTCTATATTCATGGATGAAAATGCAGAAGATAGTCATGAGGACTAGCCAGGGAGTTCCATAATTTAAGATCATCGCCACTAAATGACTAGAGAATCCATAAACTCACAAATAAATCTAATATCTTTTAGATTTTTTTATAAACCTAAAATGGTGAAAGGAAAAAAATGGAGTGGCAACGTTACCTGTCAGGGACTACTGCCCTATAAGCTCACTGAATGTGGAACTAGAGCTAAGCACACTAAAATCAAGAATATTTTATAATTAGTCCCAGCGGATTGTCATTCTAAATGATTTCTAGACCAACTCGGATCTGACCTTCCCAGTCAGATTGGCATTAAATTCACTAGTGAGAATATTCATTACACTGTGATTGCACTTGGCGCATTGATGATTCCTCTGGAAGATGGCAAGTTGCACCCTTGGCCAGGCCACATATGGCTGTCTCCATTGGGTAAGGAAAGGGTTGACCACACCCATACTTGTCAGGTATGGGATTGGTGAAAAAACTGCTGGGGAAAACTAGTGGAGTGGGAATCTTAGAGACCAAACCTAACTTGGTTACTTTATTTTTGGTGAAATGCAACTTGACCTTCCCAAAGGAACTCAGACCTATGGATACCACCTCTTGGGGACACACATTAACTGCCTTCCTCTGGCAAAGTATTTTGTCTTTCAGTACCTCCCAGTACACTTCTGAATTTTACCCACCAGCTCTTTAGTGGTGAGCAGCGGTAGACAAGGCGCGAATTGCATGAGATATGCCATTACCCACCTCTAGTCCACCACATGGGCTAAATCACCAGAGCAATGAGAGTGATGGCCGTTAGCTTCTTTTCCTCTTTTATTCAAAATTCGAATTTCTCTTAGCCTATCTGCAAGGGTTGTTCCTCAAGGCTTAGGCCTAAGGTTCTAGTTGCCTCAAGCTTTAATGCAGAAGAATTGATGCAACCCCAGGCTTCCTGAGAATATAACTGAGCCAAAAGGGACTTTGTCCCAGATAAAGAGTGCCCTCAACAATTATCCCATTCAGCAACATGTGCTCCAACCATGAAGAGTAAAATTTTTCAAATAAAATTATCTGTCAATAAATAAAAATGAAAACTCAATCAGGGATCATCCCAAACAACAATTAATCTTAGGCACTTATAAGTTACTTTGCAGATCAAAATACAGATAGATTAACTGTAGAGTAAAGAAAAAATTATTGAATTATTTAGACAACCAGTAAAATTGCTTGGCATATAAACTTAAAACATCAAATAATGTTGATAAATTTGGTGGCATAGATAAAAAGCAAATGATGTAAAGTATGAAAAATGACTATCAAGTATACACTGGTGCAAAAAGATACCATCTCCCATAGAAAGATTCATCACCAAAGGTATTAAGCAATGAGAAGTGCTCTCATTACCTCATGTGATGGCTGCGCTCTGTTTACTAAAGGGCTTTCCACCAGGAATTGCTGCCAAATTGCATGCAAAAAAATTTTCCACTGGCATAGTTAGAGATGTATGGACATCCAAATCTCCTTTAAAAGGTATTCTTCTTAAAAGCCTTCCATACCTGCACTAAAGACACCTTGGAATGGGTGAAGCTTTCAATTGATTATCAGACCATCAAAGCAGCAGTATGGGAGGATTTATAAACCAACAGAGACAAAAATTGTTTAGATGCTGGAATCAATCTACACGATGAAATGGAGTTTAACAAGGTAGACATCCTCTCAAGAAATATTCAAGAGTTCAGGATCAACCTCTATGAAACTTTCTACTTTTATAAATTAGTTCCCATATACATCAGTTGCACTAGACCAGACCTGATGCAAAGTAGCCACCTATGCCATATTGGCTCACTCACTAAGGGAATGCTGATTATTGAGTTTGAGCCACTTGCAATAGATATTTAGTTGTTCAAATGGTGTGCCGTGAGGCAATTTGGAGTGTCTTGTAATTCTGTAGCTAAAACGTTTTCTCATTGTTCTAAGAATGTCACCCCTAGTTGAAGCCCTTTATGTAAACATAATGGAGATGCTTATGAGCAAAACAGAATTCAATCAACCATTGCTGACAACAGGAAGGCTAAGTCTAAATATTTATTATATAACTATGTCTGGCGTTATTACACCAAATAAAAAAATGATGAAGGTAGAATCTTTAAAAGAGTTTACTTTATTGATATGACCATAAGAAATATATAGTTACATAGGAGATTGGGGTGTTCAAAGTAGGACTTTATTTGTATCAAATCAAGTTTTTCTCATAATGCAATTATGCATTTGTTGCTTGGTTTTATGTTCATTGGAGTAAAACTCTCAGATCCTCTGGAATCTTATGGCTTCTTTCTTAAATTGTATGGAGCTCTGGCCTGCTTGTGTATGTATGGCTGCTACTCCAAATGCTCCTGTTGTTTTTGTGACACTTATTGTTCTTGTAGCTGCTTAAGTACATTGATAGTTTCCTTAGATGGAGCTTGCAAGATTAATATGCATTCCATTATGATATTATTATCATAGCTTAGGTTTGTACAACAGAAAAAATTCTTTTGAAAAGTTTTGGTAATTTTCCTGTCATTGGCAGTTAAACCAAGGGTATAAAAGAGGTTCATCTGAGGTGACATCTTCAACGGTGTGCGCATAGTTGTCAGGAGTGTAAGTTATACTTGTATGTACTCTGACGTCATGCCAAAGGGCTGGAAAATAATTTTGGCAGTCATGGGGTATATTTAGGCCTCCTTCAACAGGAAATTTGGGCCCACAAAGCCTATAAAAGGGGCTACAGATTTTCATAAAACATTTAAATTACAAGACTAATTAGTTTGGACTAAATCTTCATTCCAGATGTCTAGATCATTAGTAATATAATTGATATATCAGAATGGGGGTTTTAAAAAGAGGTTTTTTCATAGGGCAAAAATTATTCTTATAGTTGAACCTTTTTTTTAACATTACCCTCCACAAGATGAGACCTAGGAGAGATTTCAAGTGCCGTGTGTGGACTCAGTTTTAATTGATATAAGTGGTTTTAACCTTTATAGAATATTTGGTTCCTCTTAATCATGACAAAAGTCGCAGGTCCCATACAGATGACCTGTACTTCTAAGGTTGTCCTTCATGTATGTGATAGTACATCATTTACTATCCCACCTCAAAAATGGCAAATTAAGTCTTTGGTTACTCTCTTTGGTACTCTCTTTACTGTATACATAGTATTGCTTCTAAAATTCAGCTGAATTTTGGCTAACTCCTCAGCTAACTATTCCTGGTATCTTTAAGGAGGTAAATTCTTCCCATATGCATCCTTCACTGGAGCTCGAAATCTTAGTAATGATGCTTCTCTTCTATATTGCGCCTTGAATGAAGAATTTCCAATATTTTATGGAGGCTTAACCGATGAGTAAACAAGGCTGATAGCAATAAGATTTCCCACTTAGATCCATGGCTGACCATGATCTTCTTTATGATTGAAGCAAAGATTCCATTGATCTTTTCACACTTCCATTGGTAGAGGTGTGTAAGGCGTGGTTAACTACTGCTTGGCTCCTACTATGTCCATCTGGTGTCCTACAACATCTGAAATAAAGTTCATCCATCTTCTTTCTTTCCGCTTGGCATAACTTTCTGAGCAAAATCATACAAATTAATAAAACAAATCCAAAGTTGCCCATTGTAGTTTTGCTCTGATGTCCTCAGATCCTCTGCCAGCTCCAGCATGGGGCAGCAGTGAAGCCCCCCCGCCGTTTTCTGTCCAGCAGGAAAACGCGCTAGGACTGGTTTACCCAGTCATTCCAAACCCATGGGAAAATTTGTTTCTCCCAAGGATCTTGACGCCCACCTTGCTCATACCCAAGTGGTACCTCACTGCCCCCTGGTGCTCCCCTGGAGCAACATGCGCTATGACCTAAGGGTCAAATATGTGAAACTATCCCATACCATGACCAAGCCATTATTGAAATGGCACAGGTGGTGATTATACCTTCCAGATTTATAGATTTCCGCCCCTACAAGGGGTATTTCAACCTCAGATTCACCTGCGAATCTGATGCTGCCACTGCAGCAACTGTGCCCCTGGTATTCCAGGGCACCCCTCTCCCCACAACTCAGACCCAGTTCCCAGAGGACACCACTTGGGTGGTTCAGTTTGCTGGTTTGCTCATTCACCTCCCCCCTGCAGTGCTCCACCAGGAGCTGATGGATGGTTTGGCAGCTTATGATTCCAACACCATCTTACAGTTTGTGGTCCCAAATGGGGCCACACGACTTGCTGGGCCTCGGGCATATGCCATGATTAGCTCTGAATTTAATAAAATCGCCAAAAAATTCCCCCTCACACCATTATTCCCTCAGAACCCAACCATCCATTTTGAGCCTGCGTTGAGGGCGGGCAGACAAACTTACCATCATGTTTTGAGTTGGACCACTTGAAATGCAAGTGACCCTCCTTAACCACTTCTGACAGATTGATTGACTCATCCACCGACCTTCAATCCGCTGCCCACTCTGTACAAGTTCCAGTATGGGGCACAATCCTACCTCCCCCTCCCCCAAAACCAGAAGCTGCAGCTACACCTGCAGCCACCAATCAGCCTCCTCCTCGCCCCAATGCCACAAATGATTCCTCCAATCAAGCATTAGATTGGATCCCAGTTCGATCCCATGCTTCCTCAAACAAGTCAATCAAACCTCAACCAAATGCAGGTTCCCAATTCCTTGTCAACCAAAACCCATGGGAGTTATTGGCTGAAATTGATGAATCAGGCAAGCTCATTGAAGAACCATCTCTGAAAATTGAGCAGTTCATTAATGCAGAATGATGCCAAATACCCCCCTCAATTATATACCCCACAGCCAAACACTGAATCATTTCGCAGTGATCACCAGCTTGCAGTCTAAGCAGCTGCAGCACCAGATTGTCTTCCCCTTAATAAAGTTGTTGCCAAATCAGTGGCGATGCTCACAGGAGAAATTTCACCTCCTGTTATCCCCTCAACCCTCACCCTAAAAAGTAAAATCACAGTAAACCAGCTACACAAAAATGTTAGTGATGCTATCCTGAACATGGCAAATATAGAATGGAACCCAAAAGCAAAAATTACCCAAACCAACATTGCCACGTTTGATAAACTCCCAGATGCCCGTATCAAAGGTGAAAAAGCTTTAAATGAATATCTCAGTGCCATTTACCTAGCTAGAAATTTCCATGAAATTCCAATGATTAGAGATATCAAACCACATGCCGCAGATGCCCCAACGCCCTTACTGTCTGCCATGACATGCACTCTAGTATGGGAGGAAGAAACTGCTACCAAAGATGAGCCCCCCGACCCCCCTCCCCTTACACCATAGAGGGATAAGCGGTTTTCCGCTGCCCACCTGGTTGGTTGTTTTTTTCAAAGTGTTTCACTCAATCTGCTCATTAGGGCGTTTTGTTTGAACCAATTAGTTACGTTAGTTTTTAGTTTAGTTTTAGTTTTTGGTAATGTCCATCCCCTGGTTGGCTTACCTCAAATAAATATCAAAGTTCATCCATTTATAGAAAAAGAGTATCTGAGCTCATTCATGGTGTGTAATGAACTGATAGTAAATGAATATAGAAGTAACTTGCATGATAAACGCCTTGACTGAAATTGCTTCTGTCCACTTGGTGAATTGATATAACACTAAAATAATAAACTGATTTCAATGGACGACTTTGGTAATGGTCCAACAACGTCAATGGAGACGTTTTAAAAAGGCGCTTTGGGAGGGACAAAATTGAAAAACTTCTTTGGGAGAGGCTTGTATTGGGCGCATATAATGCAGAGTTCCAGAGCCTGACTGATAGCGTCCAGTACTACTCCTTTTGAAACTCTTCTTGAGATGCTTCTCAGCATTTATGCCATTGTGACAAGCTGACAAGTGTAGTTGAATGCTATTACCAGGACCTAGTTCAGTACAATGTGCTTAAAGAGCTTAACGCTAGTTCAGAGGCTTAAGGGAACATTAAACCTTATATAGATAAAATCATAAGAGGTTAAAATCATTAATAAAACAGTGATATTTTTAGTATAAAGGGAATTAAGGACTATTATGAGTGATGTCAATTACCACGTGTAAGAGTGAAAGTATATTCAATATTTATCATTGAAGGATGGACTGAGATCAAGAATAGAAATACAGTTAAGTGGTTTCTATTAACTGCCATCAGGAAGCCACCAGGTGGTAAGGAAAAAGTTTGTGGCATAAGATTGTTTTTAGGGTAAAGATTAGAGTTAAATATTGAATAGAACTTCATTACTTAATATCAATATGATATTAAGTTAGCTAGGGCGTTCGTCATAGCTCATTATCCAGTAGAGCACTAATTGGCGATTAATCCAGTATTTGTTGAGTCATGAACTTGGCGTTATTATAAGAATCACTCAGTGTTTAAAAAATATTATCTTAGTGATTTTGGGTCTTTTTCTAATAGAATACTGATAAACAAATGATAATGTATCTGGGTCTTAGTCCTGAGTAGTATTGAACAATAATTTAATAATAAATGCAAGGTAAAGTCGAAGAAAATAGGCTTTTCTTTCCTGTAAGCATCACTTTTGTTTACAGGTGATTAAATTGATTCAACCAATCACAACTTGTTTTAATTGTGCCACCCAATCAGGGGATGACAAAGCGACTTAATCCAATGAACTCATACAGTTATGCAGCAGCGATGAAGGGGAACAGCATAGGCCAGAAGGCCCAGATGCTCATCTTTAACCGTAGTGCAAAAAGGGACCAAATGTAATAAACAGTGATTATCTCAAGATGGTCCAAGATTTTCACCAAAATGGAAACTTCAGCCACGCATTTCCCTAGTCCTCATGTGAATTTGGTGTGTGCATTAACTTTGGCGTTGAAGAGCCTCAACGATATGAAGCAGTATTTCAGGCTATTCCAGGATGCTTTTCCAGAAGCTGTAAGCTTAACTGAAAAACTCACGATGGGAACCTTAGACCTTGGCTTTGCTACTGCTGAGGCCGCGGACGCTGCCATAGCTGTCCATTTTTAGTTAACTACACTAAGCTGAGAGTAGGCAAGGAGCCTGAGCAAATTAAAGCCAATATCCCAATCACATGCACCCATTTTTGGGATGATAATTATTGTTTGTAGTAATAGAAGGACTCCCAACCACTAAAAAGTGAGATTACCTGGAAGCAACACTAATAAGTGGCCTGAGCGCATATGAGAAATAGTTTATTTGGAATGGAGAAATACGCCTCTTTCCCTACCTGGCTACAGGCAAGGCTGTAGCAAAATATGCCCGAGCATGGATGCCAAAGAAACATAAACACAATACCATGCAAAGCGTAATCTAAGACCTAAGGGGGAACCAGTCTCACCCTTTCTAAATCCGCCCAGAAAAGAGCCAACCCATATGCACGATTTGCAACAAAGTAGGGCATAAAAACAATGCCTGTCAGGCTACATGAGAGTTAAGAAAGTTTATTGAATGTGAAGAAAGTCTTAAGGAAAATACATAGGGGGACGCATTAACAGTACGCCTCTGAGGTTTGCAGACTAACTATGAGGAGGTCCAACCAGTCTCCTCAGAGAAAAGTGAAGAAGAGAAGATGGCCAGAATGGCGGCGGAGAATGCAAGCATAAGAAGCAGAAGGAGGATAAGAAGCAGCATATTGGAAGAAGCAGCCAAGCGCAACATAGAGCAACAACATAAGCACCTCTCTAATATGACCGCCCCTAAGACAGCCCAGAAGCCACTAGACAATGAGCAGTGGGCATTTAAATCAGAAATGAACAATGGACGCTTCCTGCCTGTACACAATGGAGCCCAACCCATTCAAGTACCAGTTAACAGACCCGTTTCACAAGCCAACAGTTTCTCAACCCTCAATGGGATGGAGGACAAAAGTACTCACTGTACAGAGAACCCAAATAGGAACTTTAGGCCACCTAAATGACAATCAAGTACACCATCAGCCTAATACATTTACGCGGTTCCTATAACTAGGTCCAAATACAAGCAAGCCATCTCAGCTGCACAAGGCCAATCAGTCCCTATGCAGTCATAGCAGGCGTTCTGGGCTTGCTAACAATTGGGACTCTCAACATAGAAGGACTCTCATCCACTAAGTCCCTGGATAAGAAACGAGGGCTCCTGCTAAACCAACCGATGGATGTGCTTGCCTTGCAGGAATGCATGTGCACTACTGGAAAGGATGAAGCGTGGTACAGGCTCTTTCTCCCTTTGCAAACATTATGTACCAGCTTTTGTGTCTTTGTAGTCAAAGCATCAGCTGCCATCACAATCACCAACTACTACTCTCATTTGGAAGAACGGTTCTTGTTCTGGCCTTCAAATTGGAGAACCAATCATATCAGGATGCATCAGTATATGACCCTATTGAAGCGGACATAAGGGAAGAGTTTCTGAGAAACCTTAAAGACTTGAACCTTCCAGAAGAACCGATTTACCTAGGGGACTTCAATTGCTAGCTGGAAGAAACTTGTGACAGATGGCCAAATGTCACTAACCCAGAAATAGGATTGAGCCAATTACAGTATTTATTGACAACAAAAGGCCTTCTAGATGCCAAATCCATTCTCATAATTAATTTTCCAAATCTGACGCGGCCAAATACTGTAGGTAATCAACTAATCAGCGCCACTAGACTGGATTAGATGCTCATACCCGTGTTGTTGGAATCACAAGCTGAAGATTTCACAACAATTGACCTACACCTATCAGACCATAGAATGGTGAAAATTAGCATCCAATCAAAGGAGAAACTGTTCAAGAACCACCGCTGGAAAAGTAAACTTCCTAAGAACGTGAATCTGGTTCAAGTATAAGATCAGACATAAAAACACGTAGAATAACTAGCCAAATTCACTGACTCTGAAACCTTATGGCAGCAGTTGCAAATGTTAAAAAAATCCTATCCGCCCCAGCACATGCAGCCTCCCGTCGCACAAGGAAGGAATTAGCAGAACTTTCTAAAGCTCAGAGAATATTGAACAATCTGGAAAGATACCCACCCCTTAGCGGCTACTCACCACAGTGGGCTAGAGATTAGGTGAAACAGACACTAATTGTCAAGAAACATAATTAACTCCAAATGCACATGAAGGCCATCCAAGCAAGTGCCAGATGGGCTGTTCAGGGGGATCAACCATTAAGTTTTTCTAACAGACTTATAAACGAGTTCCAAAAACGCCAGTCTCACCTAACACCAAATATGTGAAGGCCAAACCACTAGAGACCCAGAAGCAGTAGCAACCATCACCCACTCCTACTATTAGGAACTGTATAAGGCAGACCCAACAGAGGAAGCTTCTAAGGACTACTTCATCAATGCTTTCCCCAACCACGCCAAGTATTTAGCCAACCTTGTTGACTGCATAATGGAGGACGAGCTAGCACAGGTTCTACAGAGGCTCCCTACCAACAAGTCACCAGGACCAGACGGTATCTCCTATAAGTACTATAATGCACACTATGAAGAAATAAAGAAGCCCATGCTATCTCTCTTTAACTCAAGTATGAAAGAGGGAGGGTGATCTCAGGAGGCGCGGAAGCCTATACCATAGTGCTCTACAAAATAGGGGACCTTATTGACCTGAACAAGTGGCGCCCAATATCTCTAATAAAAGCGGATATGAAGATAGTGGGAAAGATTATGGCTGAGCGTCTCTCAGAAAAAGCCAAGGAGTGCTTTGCCCCACAACAGCATGGTTTCACCCCAGGGAAGAGCATCTGAGACAACATCCACCAAGAAAAAAACACACTGGAAAGAGCATCCAAGGGCACGCTCTGCTTTCTAGACCAAGCCAAGGCATACGATAGAGTAGACTGGGATTACTTGACGGCAATACCTCACAAACAGAGCTTCACCAAACCCTTTATCTCATGGATAGCGAACCATCAGCTGTCGTCCACCCTCTTAGTTCTAGGGTCTGGGTTCATTTCACCTCCAGTCACACCAGAAAGAGGCCTATGTCTAGGGAACCCACTTATCCCTACCATATACAACCTCATAATTTCCCCCTCCTACAGGTGATGGAGAAACAGTTAGCTGGTATAGAGTGTAAGGGGCAAAAACCATTTGAGGTTTTGCCTTTGCGGATGACTGCGTGGTAGGGGTCTCCTCCAAGGCGGATTCTAAAAAGGTAGAGGAGATAATCAGCCTATATAAAAAAGCCACCCAAGCCAAACTCAACAAAACCAAATCACAAACCTTGGTGCTATCAAATGCTAAGCGCCTAGGCCCTAAAAACAAGAGGATAAAAAGAAAAGTCACAAACACAAGCAAATTGAAGAAGTGTAAGAAATACAGCTTTATCCCATCACCCTTTCAGATGCCTTGCTAAAGGATCCCATAAAGCACCTGGGAATCACCATCACAAGTTTGGGTATAGCAACCGATTTGTGGAAGAGAAGATACTTAAGGATATTAAATGACAGTGGCAAGGTAGAAGTTCAGGAAGACATCTTTGGATGGAAAATGTCACCTTACTAATAAAATTCTATTTTCAAAACATTTGGTACTACGCACATGCTATTGCCTTCAGCAATTATTTTTAAAAAACTCACTTCAATTATAAACCCTGGTTCTGGGACTCATGCTCCCACCAGCTAGGATTACCACACTAAAGGGGCCAACTTCTGAATTTAAGATGGGGCAAATTGACCCTGAGCGCAACGCTGAAAACATATTCATGAAATGGATCAGTGTGTGGGAATCCAGTAAGTAGTGCACTCGCCAGTGCTAAACGCCACTGGATTCCACAACTATTTTTATTAAAATAAATATAAAACACTATTAAAGATAAAAAAGCTTGATTTTTAGGGTTTATTAGTGTAGGCTCTGGAAAAAAATGAACCCTATCAATATTTGATTAATCAGTATTTAAACTGTATTCAGGGTTGGACGGAATTCAATAGTAAGTTTGGAATGGCTTGTTACCATCCAAATTAAGAAATATGAGAATGTAGCCTATTGAAGCTTGAAATACTCGCTTCACTTAGGCTGACCTATGGATAGGGAATTATGTTTAGACAGTACATACCGATGGGGTAACGGTTTAATATATTTAAGCCAATACCCGTTAGCTAAAATTCTTTCACCCTGGGGGACCTCCACTACACCTAAAAAAGGGTGGTCTCCACTTAGGTGTTTGAAGGGAATTGGACGTGGTAGGGAGAGAAACTGCCCATGGACTCCCCAGGCTCCCTCTCATGGTCAGGACAATTCAATTGCCTAACTTCATGCTATCTGCCCATTTGGTATTCATAATAGCATTACCCCAATTAGCAGGATTCCATTGAGAATTGACCAGGGTCTTTTGGCTAATTTCATCATTAATATTATTTAGATCATGGCTATCATTATTGCGGATTTTTGAATCCAACATCTCCTCCTTTCAGCCGATTTTACCCCAAAACATTCTTAACCTGAAGCTGGGAGGGCAAATGTCTGAAATTACCCCCTCAAGAATGTTGGGGGGGAATAAGGCCGTAGGAAGCACCCATGTACCCAATTGATGGTAATCCTGGTAGACAAGGACTTTATAGAGTACTCATTGCCTCTCTTGTAGGTGATGGTGAAAGGACCCTCCCAAATTAATCCAAGTTTGCAGCTTCTAGGAGTGATGCGGTTATGGTAGTATAATACCATGTCAGATACTTGGAATATAGGTAGGGAGTTCAGAACTCATTGGCAGACTGCCCTTCTTTGGTCACTTTTTGCTTATTAGTCATCGCTTCAGATTAGAGTAGGATTATGCGCTGAGCCAATCTTTTCATGACTTTCTCAGGTTCCTCAACTCTAGAGGAGATACATCTTTAGCTAAGAGGGCAGGTATTCCTGGTTTCACCCATACAAGCATGGAATGGGGATTTTTTCAAGATCTGATGATAACTGATCCGGTAGGCCATAAGGGCACTGGGTAAGAATTTATATTAGTGAAAAGGATCAGAAGAGGCCATTTTTTGTAGGATGGAGACCAAAGTTCCTTTTCTCTCTTCAAGGTCTCATTGGTAGAGGGATTATATGGAACTGAGAAGAGTTTTTGGGCTCCCATGGGGGTAGCCAGGATTTTGAATACTCTGGAGGTGAAATTCTTACCATTATCACAGAGTAGTACTTGATGACAGCCATGTTTAGAGAAGATATTTTGATTTAAAAAATTTGGCTGTGGCCTTGGCCGTTTGGGAAGTGAGAGCAACGGCTTCAAACCCCTTAGTGAAGTGGTCATTGCTATGAGAATAAATTTGTTTCCAACAGTAGTATGAGGGAGGGGACTTACTACATCCATACTGATGGTATGGAATGGTTGTTGAGGGGTGATTGGCTGATACTAGTTATCTATTCATGAACCCAAATTGCTTCTTACATGTGAGGCAGGCCTCCAAGATGTCAACAATTTATTTAATAATTCATTCTCAAGTATTAATCCTTAATTCACTCATAAGCTTACCTTGCCCCCCATGACCTAGAGTGGAGTGAGCTTCTAGGATAGCAGGTACACGTTCAGAAGACCGAAGGTAAGGCAGCCATTTTTCTCCCACCTGATTATACAACTTCCCATCCTCCACTTTGGTGTTGAGGGAGTGCCAGGCTAACATCTTCTGGACAGGCTCATCCTCATCCTCCCAATCATTTGGGGTCAATAGGAGGTCATGTATCCTCTCCGCTACACTATTATCCAGGAGGAGGACTGGAAGCTGAGTCAACCCATCAACATTCATGTGATGGGTTCCATAACGGTGTTCAATATTTATGTTGTAAGGCTGGAGTTTTAGAGCCCAGCAAGCTAACCGGCCAGTAGGATCCTTTATATTCTGTAACCACTTCAGCAAAGCATGGTCCATAACTACAGTGAAGGTAGTTCCATACAAGAAAGGGCGGTAGTGCTTTACAGTTAACAGAAAAGCAAGGTACTCCTTCTCAGTAACGCTGTAATTGCGTTCAGCCTTTGTAAGCATCTTTTCCAAATAGGATACGAGATGATCAACACCGCTTTCATCCAGTTGGGCTAAGATGGCCCCAACGGCATAATCCATGCATCAGTTAATAAGATAAAAGGTTTATTATAATCTGGGTACCGTATGATAGGACGTTGTTGTAGAAGTTGCTTCAGCGTCTCAAAAGTGGCCGTCTATTCAACACACCACTGAAAAGGAGTATTCTTGGTTACTAGGCGGACAAGGGGCTCAGTGAGTTAAGCAAACTTAGGGATTAATTGATGGTAATACCCCATCATCCCTAGACATACCTGAATATCCCGTAAATTTTTAGGAGGATGAATTTTCAAGATTGCTTTGACCTTGTCCTGTATGGGTTTAATCCCTTTTTTGAGAAATGGAGTGGTCAAGGAAATCCAATTTCCTTTGGAAGAAGGTACACTTCGGAGTTTCAATTAAATATTTGACTTATTTAACCTTTAAAACAACTCCTTCAGGTGATCAAGATGTTCGTTGAAGGTTTTTGGGAACACTGTAATGTCATTAAGGTAGACAATGACACAAGATAACTTCAGGTCCTGCAAAATGTTATCCATCGCACACTGGAAAAAGGCAGGTGCGTTGCACACCCTTGAGGTAATCATGCGGTTTGGAAGTGACCCTCACTTCAAAAAAGAGCAAATTACTCCTGATCTTGAGGAGAAAGGTCCATTTGCCAATACCCACTAGCCAAGTCCATTGCAGAGAAGAAGTTAGATCTGGAGAGTTGTGCTAGGGCGTCATCAATGCAAGGGATAGGATAGCTATCCTTCTTCATGAGGCTATTAATTTTTTTATAATCCATTAATATCCAATGACCTCCATTTTTTTATCAGCAAAATTGGGGAAGACCAAGGGCTTTGTGAAGGAACTAGTAACCCCGCGTCTAATAGCTTCTAGATCTCCGTCCTCATTTGCTGTTCCTCCACCTTTGACTTGCGATAAGGTTTGGACTTAATAGGTTGGAATCACCCACATTGATGGAGTGGCTCCAACCCTTAATGTGTCCATAGTCAGTATCTGACTTTGAGAATAAGTCGCTATATTCTTCTAATAAAGTAGGAACTTTTTCCAGCACATCTGGGGTCAGCTCATCCGAGATATGGTCGTTGGGTAAGGTACATACCAGGTTATCCATTGGCAAGCCCAAATCCTTCATAGAGCCAAGGTAGTGGATAAATTCAATATCCTCCACTGGGATTAAGAAGCCTCTGAAAATTTCCTGGTGTTTTACACAACTATGTCCTTTGCGGAGAGGTTCCCCAACAGCAGAGTAATAGGCCTCTGGTAGGCTGGGTCTAATATCCCAGGCAATATCCAAGGCCCAAGAGGCTAACGCCCTCAAGACTTATGATATGCAACAAGCAGTGGTGTGTGATTTTGAGCGTGATTTTTGTGTCAAACACTCGTTGAGCACCAGACTTAATCACAACCTCTTCTGCAGCATAGAAAGAGATAACATCCCTGTCATCCACTGAATCGGGAAATTTCTTTGTGCTATGCCCAGAGGTGGAGTAGTGCAAAGGAATACCAGAAAAGGGTTAATCAAACAGGGAATAGTACTCAATTTTTGCCAGGATCTTTAGTGGATAGTACTAAAGGACTTCATAGTGAGTAATGAGAGGACTACTTGCTTCAGGTTGATTATTTCTTCGTACTCAATCATAAACTGGGTACCAATGAGCATATCATATGCTTTGCTGTACAATGCCACGGCAGGGGCTGATAAGATAAGCTTCCCAATTTTAATGGGAAGGGAAGAGTATGCCCCAATAGCATGGGTATTGGTTAAACCTGCGGTTCCAAATTCTTTAGTGTACTCCATATCAGGCGCTATCTTTATCTTTTTGATAAGCTTATTGGAGACCACGTTAACTGGGGAGCCAGATTCCAGGCCGGCCATTACTTGGACTTTTTGAATGACCACTTAAACTTCGGTGAGTGTTCCTTCAAAGTTAGGTGACAAAGCTAAGACCTCTTTAAGCTGGAAAGTGGAGGTTAGTTTTTGAGCAGTCCCAGGGTATCTATTCAGGATGAATTTCATATTATGGACCTGATGAAGAGGGTGAATCAAGTCAGCTTGAAACTGATTGCCATCGCTGGCAGTGTCAATGACTCTGGGACACCCTAGAATTTGGCTGAGGTAAGTTTCCTCAGGTAGGGTGGTCTCATCTACTCCTCTAGCGTTCAGATGATCAGGAACCTCCACTTCCGCGGGTGCCCCCAATATATAGTAACTAACGTCATTATGACCCCCCTCAGATTAGTCCCCAAGGGTACTTTGAAACACTGGCAAAGCAACAATTGAAGTAGGGGAGACGGCCACATAAGGTTGGGTAGCTATCTTCTGACCATACGTCTTTTCAGAAAGCCCTTTGTTGTTACAGGGGTTACCCTTAGGACGCGCAACTACCAGCTTGGCTGGAGGGGAAGGCACAGCAGCTTTAGTAAGCTTGTACAGGAGTATAGTAATAATTATTTTACAGGGCTCCAATTTATAGGAGGGCATGCTATCTGGATTAAGTCGCACTGAGAAAGCAGGTTTCACTGGTGAGATAGGCACAGGTGGGCTCGCTTCTAACTGTTATTCAGGAGAAAGCTCCTCAATTATTAGAACTGATGGCTTTATCTCAGCTTCATTCATTGTTGCACATGAATGGAAATCAGCAACGTCTGACAGAGCCTCTTTTATATGTCTCAGATGGCTTTAAAGTGGCATTTCACAGAAATGATATACTTAGTGAGAGAGGGTTGAGAAGCTAACTCAGTTATAATGCTGCAATAGCATCATCCAGGGTTATTATGTTAGACGTTGATAACCTTTGTGCAGCGAGGTAAAATTGCTCAGCAAAAGCAGCGTTCAGTTCGACTTCATACATGCTAAGGCGCATAGAGGCCTGTTTATCCCTGTTAAGACTCTGCTTTGAACCAAATTAAACTAAGAGAGCCTCTTTCACCTCTGACAATGTATGCAGATTGTCCATGTAAGGAACTATCATCTCTTGTGCTAGGCGATTTAAGCAAGGAAGGATGTACTGAACCTTTTGCTTATACGTTGTGTCATGCATAGTAGATTTGTAAACATATTAGAACGAAGAAAAACTCCTTTAACTGGGAGTGTATTTATCTTTAAGAACAGGTTTTCAGGAGGGTCGCTGCTCCAGCTCTTTAAAATGAGATAGAGCGCTGGCGAGTTGCTTTTCCAGGGCAACTACTCTTAGTTCATTAGAAAGGGGGAGAGTTATAGAGTTACTCACTTTAAAAGCCTCCATTTTAAGTTTTATGGAATTTTTTGGTATACAGGGTAGTCCCCTGTAGTGAGCACCACTTTGTGGGAATCCAGAAAGTAATGAGCTCGCCAGTGCTAAACGCTGCTGGATTCAACAATTGTATTTAATAAAATAATATAAAAACACTAATAAAAAATAAAAAGCTTGATTTTTAGGGTTATTAGTGTAGGCTCTGGAAAAAAATGAACCCTCTCAATATTTGATTAATCAGTATTTAAACTGTATTCAGGGTTGGACGGAATTCAATAGTAAGTTTGGAATGGCTTGTTACCATCCAAATTAGGAAATATGAGAATGTAACCTATCAAAGCTCATAATACTCACTTCACTTAGGCTGGTTAACAGATGGGGAATTATGTTTAGACAGGTCATACCCATGGGGTAACGTTTTAATATATTTAAGCCAATATCCATTAGCTAAAATTCTTTCACCTGGGGACTACACCACACTTATAAAAAGGGGTGTTCCCCACTTAGGTACTTGAAGGGAATTGGACGTGGCGGGGGTAGAAACTGTTCATGAACTCCCCAGGTTCCCTCTCATGGTCAGGACAATTCAACTGCCCAAATTCATGCTATTTGCCCATTTGGTATTTGTAACAGTGTTACCCCTATTAGCAGGGTTCCACTGAGATTGACCAGGGTCTTTTGGCCAATTTCATTATAAATATTATTTGAATCATGGCTATCATTATTGCGGACTTGTAAATGTCTGACATTTTTCCTTTTCAGCCGATTTTGCCCCAAAACATTATTAACCTGAAGCTGGGAAGCAAATGTCCAACATAGTGCTGTGATCTCACAGGAAGGGAGTCCGCCTCCATGGGCATCTGCAGCAAGGACCCAAATAGCCAGAAACCTAGCCATCAGGAACCCAGGATCTCTGATCACTCTATTCATTTACCTAGGTTTCTTCCCAGGGTTAGTAGGGCCATGGGACGTGACATTAGAGGCCAAGGCAATGCTCTTTTATGTCAAAATATTAAAATTGCACCAAAAACTTTTTGAACTCAAGCCCCAAGAAATGCTCCATGGGCAAAAAAAGGAAAACTCTAAATCTTGATCAGCACCCAGCGCCACCAGCCAATGTGAATTCCAAGGGCCCAAGCATCCAGCAAATACTAGTGCTGGATTTCTGTGGAATAATTCACCCTCTTAAGCTCCGTAATACAACCTGGAGAATATTGAGCGAGCCTCTACTCCACCCCGAGATTACAACCCTGCATTGGAGAATCGCTAAACACCTTTTTTTCACAGGGGAGCGCTAAATACCACGCACAGGCAGTGCACAGTGTGCAACGAATAAGATTCATTGCACCACAGGTATGTTCATGTAAAAAAGTGGTAATAGTTTGGGAAGAAGCGGTGTGCTTAGCACAGCTACAAACATTAATTCCTAACCATCTAGCCAAAGACTGGCTCTTACAGGCTGGGTCAAGGCATTGGGACCTTGATTGCAAGAAGATTTTTTTCATTCTTGCATTATAGGTGATCCAAAGTACTGGGTTGCCAATACTGCAAGCCCCCAAGGGTCAGACCCGGCTAGGGGCATTAATAACTTTCACTTTAGTCTCACCAAAAACTTTGGATACTGGCTGTTTGGGGATGCCATTTCACCAAAACAGCATGCACAAGTAGTATCATGGGCCATTTCACACATGTTCAAAATTTTCCGTGGTGCAAAAAACATATTTAGGGAAAGCCCATTTACCTGAGGTAACTGAGGTCTCCAACAGCAACCCACAGAAAGGTGCGATGCCAAGGTTGTGTGACTAACACCAAATACTTCATCTGCTACCCACTTTTAGATATATTCCCAATTACTCACTCATCCCTTTCAATTGTGTCATCTCTAGTTGCATACTCACAAATAAGATTTAAAAATTGAAAATTAAAAATTAGAAATTAAACTTTTCTTTCCAATTACTATCACTTTTAGTAAATGGTTTGATTCAAACTGAACAATTTGATAATCATTACCAGGTGAGATGAGCGAAATTAAAAACAAGGACAGAATAAGGAAAACGCGGTAGAAATTAGCAGACCTGGATCTGCACCACCCAAAGGCACCAAGCTCACAGGAATAAAAAAACCATAGTAAAAACAAAAAACTTGAGTGGTGCACCCCACAGGTTTTGTGGATTTTTTAGTGAAATACTGCAGTTACATGAAAGTGTTCTACTCTCAACCGTTGTCATTGGTTGAACACATGATCCATGTATTTTTGGGCACAGAGGCACCAGCAATGAGTGAAAATTTTGGGGAATCCCAGTAAAGTTATTCCCACACGCTGTGTACATGACAACCCACACTATCTGCCGTGGTTGGGTGGATCTTGAGTTCAAAGCAGCGGAGGAAAAGAATTAAGCTGCAAAGGTCAGAGCAGTGATTGAACTTCCTGATGGTCAACGTTTGGTATCAACCACACACATGTTGGTCAGAATCTAAAAAAGGTATTTACATAACTTTTGACTACCTTCTGACTACACTGGAGTACACAGTAGTCAAACAACATCTCCAGGAGGGCTTGGAATCCTACAGAGAAATCAAACAATTTGAATGAAAAGATTCAAGCTGATGCTGACCCTTAGGACTGGAAAGACAATCACAATTATTTCCCTGAACCCAGAGATAGTAGAGGATATCACAAAAATCCCCCATATTGCATCCATTATTATTGACAGGAAAAAATCCTAATTATCCCATGCAACAGTGGAGAGTGCGCCCCCATATGCAACCACTTTCAGGCCTTTGTGCACAAGATTCATTCTTGTCCCTTTAATAAATCCTGAGATAAATAAAATTTTGTGAGGAAGAAATAGGATAAGATGATTCTGAGTACGCCAAAATCACTGATACCACACAAGCATTCAACTTTGAAGAATTTGGACAATATAAAATTATTGACTCAATTTCCCCAAAGGAACAAAAATGGCCAAACTGGCTCACAAGTTGGTCATGTTCAAGGAAAAGGCCTTGGCAGAATCATTTATTTCGCCTGAACAGATAAAGGAAGGATGGAAGAACTTACAACAATGAGCCAATCAAATCTCAAAGAAAACCAAGTAACCAATCCAAAAATGGATTTGGTGGAACCCAATTTGGAAGCAAATGCGGCAAAGAAGGGGTTTGGTACACCCCAAAATTGTGGAGTGCAACCCCATTGGGAGTGAAAATCAACAATGGAATGCGCAAAACAAAAATGTGGCCAATGAGAGCTCACAAGTGCACAGCAATGATAAATTGAAACCTAGAAAAGGCAGGAGAGGAGCAAAAGCAGCGTTAATGTAAGGGGCGGATACACCCCAGCACCTACTCATAATTATGCCACCTGCAGCAAGGACGCAAAGGTAAGCAATGAGGGTAAGGGAGTAGGGCCGGGGGGCTCTGCTAACTGCTCCTGAGGCGCACTGGGCGTCTCAGCAGAGATAGGGATACTGAACATAGCGGGACTCAAGGCCTTAACATCCCAGGCCAAGAAGTTGAGTCTCCTGTGCAACCCACCTGCGGACATCCTGGTGGTGCAGGAAACCCACTGACCACAAGGAAAGGAGAAGCCATGGGAAAACATGTTCCTTCCAACAAGATTGTTTTGGTAACAACACTATGGGGTGATAGTATATGCAAACCAAAATTCTTAAATTTATTAATAAAAATTCATTTTTGAACAACCGCATATTAGCCATTACCTTCCCATGGTACAAAGAGGTGCACTTTAGCCAGAGTGTTGCACCAAACTGTGCAACGGACCATTAAGAGCTTCTATCAGATTTGACATGACTTCATCTCCCAGCAAACACTTTCTTCATGGGAGACATGAACTGCTGGATTTTAAAGACACTGACCAATGGCCACACACAACGGAGACACCAAAAGGGCAAGTGGAACTTCGCATTTTAAAGACCACCTTAGGCCCATATGATCCATTATCTAAACTGTCGACCCTCCTGCAGAACATGAAACACCCACATGTGAACAATGGTGTAAATATTTATATGTTGCAAAAAGACTTAATACTCGCACTGCTAAATTTTCCAACACCAAATATATAAATTCAAGACAATAAAAATTGGATTCTATGACCACTGGCTAGTTTTGGTGTTCTTCACACCAGGGAAAATAATTATCCAAGCACCCAGGTGGTGCAGAATACGCCCAAAAAATTTAGCCAACTTGGAATTTCAATCCTGGGTGGAGAACATGTCCTCAATATGGAACGTTCAAAGAAATTTCTGTCAAGACCCACTGATCACCTGGGAAAATTTTTAAAAAATCCAACAATACAACAGATTAAACATAAAACATCAAGAAGATACAGGGCAGCTTCAGCCATCATTAAACACATCTTGGCTGAAAATAATAACCTGGAAGACAATGTCCCACGTACAGGATACAGCCCTGGATGGGGACATAAATGATAGAGTTTTTGCATTTTTAAACACCTTGATACATGTACACCAAAAATCGCGTTAAGGGTCAATATAGAGCAAAAAACCTAAATTATGATGAAACTTGTTTGAGCTATTTTTCTGTCAATTTCATGCCTGAAAGAACATGGTAGCCTGAACACAGGTCCAACGACTTGATACATCCATAGTGGAAACACCCAAAGAAGTTATGATCAAAGTAAAGAGGGTTTATACAATTTTATATAAATCTGACCCAGTTAACCCAAAATAGAAAAAAATCCTCATAAATGCACATATTGACACTGTGGTTCAAACCAATATTTTAAATAACTTAATATAACATGAGTAATTATGGAAAACATTGTGCGGTGCACCATGAGGGAAATGCCCTGGATCTGATGGGCTTCTCTATGAATTTTATAAAAATATCTTACTAATATAGCTAATATTCTTTTAGCTTCATTTAATAAGTGCATTATGGAAACATGCCTTCTACCTGGAGTTAAAGTAGCATACACTGTCATTCTATTCACTGAAAGGAGATAGACTAGACCTATCCAATTGGTGCCCAATCTCCCTAACTTATACTGACACTAAATTATTCACAAAAATTTGTGGCCAAACGATTAGGGGAAATTGCAACTGATATGAAATCCCCATCACAATATGAATTTTTCTTAAGAATATCCATGTGGGAAAATATTCATACAGTTACAAATGTCTGCCAATTTAAAGCCTCTGGAGCGCTTGTCTTTCTAGATCAACAGAAGGCACATGACAGGGTGAACTGGACCTATCTCAGGGCCTGCCTTCAAAAATTCAAACTTCCAAATAAGCTCATAAACTGGGTGATGTTGTTCACAGAGTCAGCCACCATGGCTTTGCGCGGAGTAGGTTTTTTAAATAGCCTAGTTTATCCACATATGGGACTCAAATAAGGGGAACCTTTAAGCCCTCTGTTATATAATTTTAGTCTTAATCCCCTAAATCAGAATACAAATGCCCTTATCAACGGATTAATGTCTATGGCCAACCACCTATAAAAATAATGGATTTTGCTGACGATTGTGTGATGGGTAAATCCAACAACCAGGATGCGTGCATAATTGAGAAAACAATACAAAAATACTTATCTGATAAGCAACGCATCTCTTGATGCTGAAAACTGAAATTATACTCCTGGGGAAATATCAGACCCATTGGACGCCTTCTACCTTGGGTCAACAGACCAATACAACATCAAGGCTCTTCACCAGACATAGGAGGCGAAGATCATCAATTACCCCACTGGAACTTCCCTTCACTACCAAGTCTGCAGCTGGACCTGTCCGCCACTTGGGGATATGGTTAGAGGGTGGGGGTCTTGCAAACATTATGATGGAAAATCAACTCTTGATAAACTAAAAAACTCATTGCCTCCTTGGATGGAGATCAAACAGGTCTAACAGGATGAGCTATGATAGCCAATTCCATGATATTATCTTTATATGGTTTACAGCCCATGCAATTGCTTTCTCACCGTTCTTTTTTAACACAATACATGCCTTAATACGCGGAAGGCTTTATCCAAACTATAATACCCCCGTAAACCTTGAAACTCTATTTGGCCCTAGGATGAATGGAGGTATGGAGCTAACTAATTACGTAGAGCTAGCGACCCATATACTAGGATTTTGGATAGCTCAATTGACTATTACAGGCCTTCCAGACATACATTGGTTAGAGCAGCAAATCTAAAATTTACATGAGAACTCCAATTTTGAAATCCAGAACATTTAAACTTATGATTAAGTATTTGGCATCTCACCCAACTGCTTCAGGACCGCATGGCACTCCTGTAAACGTTAACAAATACTTCTAGCCACGAGAAGAGCAGAGTGGAAGATCTACATATGTGGCCAGATCAGTCAACGAGGTTGCCCAAGGCTAACTCACAGACATGAAGTTAATGGCAAATAGTTATAGATAACATAATAAACTGAAATCCTATCACCGTTGCCAGGATTGATTATCTGGACCATATGGACATACCATACGGCCTGGAGACCCAAAGAATGGTCTGGAGATACACAGCACTCACTACTACAACCCAGGATATAGGCACATGTATGGAGAATATGTGGATAGTGTATTGCACAACAGAACAACCAAACGCTTCCCACTCTTCATGCACAATATGTGGCCAATTTGGAAGCTTAATACACCTCCTAGAACAATGTCTAACGTTTCTAGCTATCTGGAAAGAGGTCATGAACCTGTTCCGTCAAAACAATGGACAATCATTTAGTTTGGCTAGGAACATGTTCGCTCTCAACATGGAGTCACCTATTTATTCATCTTTACGTGCGTTAATAGTAGCAATAACACTATGGACAATCCATACTATAGTATTGGATTCATTTACAGGAGCAACGCCGACCCTCCAAGAAGTCATCAATCGCTTTCACTACCATATTTTGGAACATTTTCAAGAATGGTTGTTTAGAAACATGACATCACGCAACAGAAGGATAATCAATTTCATGATTCCCAATATTGATCCTATATATTGACTCATTCCTTCACTCATGCTGCATCCAAGGATAAGTCAGCATAAATTACCCCTATTGTCCTAAACTTGGTGGTCCTGGAGGCAACAGGAGGGTCTAGGACCCTTTGGGGTGTCCTTAATTATTCATAGTCATTATTATTTTATACTCATTATATTGGAAGTGTACGTCCCCTAATCAACCTTCCCCAAATAAAAAAATAAAAAATTAAAAATCAAAGTTGAGGGAAACAAAAAACAAGTCAGAAACCATAATTTGAAGATTCACCTAAACTAGGGCGAATCCCAACAGAGCTCCCTCCAAGCCTTGGCTGGGGTTGACAATAATTTGCCAGAGTTAGCTAGGCTTGGTAGGGTCCCAATCTGCCAGAGTTGTGTTGAGCTTGATAAACCAAGGTAGTTGGGTTAGATGTCATCCTGGAAAACAAAGGGTTTGTCTAAGTTGAAGCTTGTACAAACAGTTGGCAGTTTAAATGTCATTGTCAGTAGTATAGCCATCAGAGGTGGTAGCTTCATTTATAATAATATATAGGTGAAGCAGGGCACACGTGAGAAGTAGCAAAGATAGGGCTTTACATAAAAGTTGAGGTTTTCAAGGATAGCTTTGACGCTTAGCAATCAGATAGTATGATTGATATTGTCAGTGGCTAAAAAGCTGCTCTTAGCATGCTGCATAAAATGGGGGCTTCCTGAGTGACTTTAAAGATGTGTAGCTTGACATCCATTGCTAGAGCCCAAACCTAGCTTTGGAGATGTTTATGGCAAGAGAATTAGTCAGCAAGTTGATGTTAAGGAAAATGCAGGTAACAAGCAGATAGCAATAGTATTAAGTAGCCTCTAGAAAATTTTCTTGAAGCTGAGCCAGTTCTCCTTGAGTTTGAGAGCATGGAAATCTAGCTATGAGTAAAGATTGGCATAACTATAGGTCAAAAGGAGTGGACCATAATGTTTGAAGGAAGCGTCAAGAGGTACCAGCTTGATGGAATGAGACCAGGCCACAATATTGAGGTTCCAATCAGTTGTTTTGGGATTAATTCTGATCTGATGACCAGTATTACTGGTTAGACTTTTAGTCCTTGGTTCAAAATTGGCCCATCAATCTATGAATGATTTAAATTGGAATTAAAATTTGGTAATTTGGCCTTTGAAATGGATTGATGTTGATAAAAAAGATGAGAATTGATAATATGGTTGTTGTAGGGTTTTTGGGGTTGACAGGCCTGAAGCAACTTATCAAAACTATTTGCGGTTTACTAGCCAGAAAAACTTTATAAAAAAAGTTGGGAGATAATTATAAACCAAAATATTAGTAAAATTAAATAAAGCAAAAGGAAATACTAAATTAGAGTTTTTGTCTTCTGTTTTTATTTTTTTGTTGATTTTTGTTTGTTTATTTGTTTTATTTGCTTTATTTATTAGTTTGTTTTAATTGAATAAAATAGTTTAAATTGAATAAAAAACAGAAAACTTTTCTCTCTCATTACAATCACTTTTGCAACATTCTTGATTCAAGACTGGGTAAGTTTGATAATCTCTTCAACGAGATTAGTGTGCACCCAATGTCAGGTAGCAGTTGGGCGAGCAAAGTAAAGGGTGCAGGTGTAGGCCCCAAACCATACAAATTTCATAAACGCCCCAGTGACACTGGCGGCCTCAATGAAAATAATGAAAAAAACTAGCAGTTAGTATTTCCCTGGAGATCTTTGCCTGGCAAGCAAAATGTAACCAGTTCATCAATACTACGCATTCCCAGCCTCTGTCATCAGTGGAGCATGGGGCTCAATTATTACTGAATATTAATCAAACAGCGCTTTGGAAAAAGTTCTGTGGAGATGCGCACACCTATCTCACAAATGCAGTATATGTCACACCGCACTCCATACCCTGAGGTTGGTTGATTCTTGTGTTTGAAAACAAACAAGCAAAGGATGAAGCTGCACAGGTGCATGTGGTGGTAGACTTCCCAGATGATAAATGGGTTGTTGAGATGAAGTGCACTCATTGGACCAAAGCAAACCAAATTTTTGTAATGTACAACTTCCTCCACACAACTATTAAGTGCACAGTGCTGGAGCACCACATAATGGCTGGGCTTAAGGCATATGGAGAAATTCAATCCTTTAAGATGCAATGCTTTATGCTCATGCTGGACCAGTAAATTGCTAAAGCGATCACTGTTATCACCCCATCCACAGTTGTTGTGGATGTTTGACCCAAATCCCCCACACCATATTTATGTTCATTGACAGGCAGGAATCCCACCCGTTCCATGTCACTGTGGATAGCGCGCCCCCTATATGCACCTTTTGTCATGCTTTTGGCCACAAGGCCCACACCTGCCCAACCAAGGAGGGCATCACACAAAATGAAATCCTACCCAAAGCAATGAGCAGTGCAGACACCCATTATGAACTGGCCATAGACACCAACACCGCCTTCACTTGGGGCATGCAGGGGTGTTACATTCAGGTCAAATTTGTGTCTCCACAGGAGCATAAGAAGGACAAGAAGGACTGCAAGGAAGCGGCCAAGGCTAGGCCATGGCTGAATCCATGATCCCACCTGCCCAGACCCAGTATGATATCAAGTCATTTAATGAAGAAGCGGCTCAAAAATCCACCCACCAAGAAGATTGGGCCAACCAACCTGATAACCCAATGGGTGAGTCAGATATACCCAAGCAATGTTATCAAGCCTCAACTGAAAACGATTATACCACCCATTTCCCTTCCAACTTTTTATTGACCTGCGATGATGCACTGCAAGAACACAGCAATTCAAAAATGTGAAGCAAAGAAGCAAAAAAGAACACCAAAACCACACCTATATCTAAAGTAACGTCAACCCTTAAGTCATCATATGAAGGATCAGAGACGTGGTCAAACAAAATCGCCTCTGAGAAAGTGACAAAGGGAGGCCAAGGGGGCCCTTCTCCTCACACCTAAGGTGTGATGAGGGAGCCTTCACAATAGGGACGTTGAACATTGCTGGACTCAAGGCCTCGCCGCCTGGGCTAAGAAATGAGTTTTAAAAATATTTTACCTATGGACATTCTGGCCATTCAAAAGCCACTGTCCACATGGCGCCAAGGAAACATGGGCAACCATGCTCCTCCCGTCCCTTTCCTTTTGGTCGCTGCATTATGGGTGTTTATATGTGTGAACCATAATTTTAAATTTATTTCTAAACATTATTACCTCCATGGCCATGTGCTTGTGGTCTCCTTCTCATAGGATGACAAAGTGCATGCTATTGTTAATCTTTATGCCCTGACCTGTGCATGAGCTTACCAGAAATTTCTCTCATTCGTTTCTTCTCTCCCACTTCCTCCTAACCTGTTTGTGGTGGGCGACATGAACTGCTTAGTCAACCTGGCCTCCAACCACTGGCCTTCTGCACCTGCCCCCACAGGGGTATGTAGAACTTCGTGTTCTAAAAGCCACTTTGAGGCTGTTTGACACCCTGTATAAACATGCACCACTGCTCCCCAACATGTCTCGTCCCCATGTGCACAATGGCCAGCTGAGGTCTATGTCCCACATTGACCTTATTATTGCACCATTGGACTTTCAATCTCAGGTTTTAAACTTTATGACGACAAAAACTTAATTTCTCTGACCACAGGTTGTTGACAAAATTATTCTCTTTGGTGCACCCAGCTGCACAGGCACCAAAGTAGTGCAAGCTTTGTCAAGCCGAGATCATGTTACCCAGGTTTTCCTCATGGGTGGACATCGAAACTTTAACACCAGATTACACCACACTGTTCTGTGTGGACCCACTTTCTACCTGGTCACCCTTCAAAGTGAACACCATCCTCCAGGAACACCACCTATCATTGCATCACTCTCAAGCTGCCTCAGTGTTTATTATGCACACACTCACAGAGGTGGACCACCTGGAGTCCAATGTCCCTGCTTCATGCTACAGCCTAGCTTGGGGTCGCAAGTGGGCCAAAGTGTCGCTCACCTTAATGCACTAGTAAGGCTACACAAACATCGCGTTTGTGTGCAGTATAGAAAAAAACATAATGACAGGCAACACATGCTCCGCTTATTTTTTTCCAAAATTCTTTGCACTGTGACAGAGTTTGGCCTGCACACAGGTGAGTTGGCTAGACCACTCTGTTGCAGATACTCCAGCCAAAATGGTAATCAAAGTTTAAAAATTATTACTCCAAATTGTATTGCTCTAATCCAGTTGATCTGGATGAAGTTGATGAATATCTTGAAAGTGCACATATCTGCACCATTTCCTGTTACCCAAAGTTGATGAAATTTAATTTCTCAGGATGAACTCTGGTATGCCGTTTGTGGTTTACCGCACCAGAAATGCCCAGGTCCAGATAGAATTCCTTATTAGTTTTATAAGAGATATTTTTAATTATTTCTCCTCTTTGCTGCTTGCCTCAATGAACCAGTGTTTGTTGGCAACGCGCCTCCTTCCTGGATGCCAGGAGGCGTACACTATAACGTTGTATAAGAAAGGGGAAAAGCTGGACTTGCCCAACTGGCGCCCCATTTCACTTACTAATACAGTTACTAATTTTTTTTACTAAAATTATGGCCAACCGCCTAGTGGAAGTGGCGTTGATATCATTTCCTCCGAGCAATTTGGTTTTATCCCCAGGCGGTCTATATGGGACAACATGCACACTGTAGCCAACGTCTGCCAATCCACGGCTACTGGGGGACTTGTTTTTTTAGATCAGCAGAAGGCTTATGTTAGAGTCAACTGGGATTTACTCAAAGCCTGCAACCACAGGTTCCACCTCACCATCGGTTCATTAATTGGGTGATGTTGCTTATGGAATCTGCCACAATGGCTGTGCGTGGCCCTGGCTTCCTCAATGATGTAGTTTGCCCTCAAAGGGGACTTCGCCAAGGGGACCCTTTGAGCCCACTCTTATATAACTTCAGTCTTGACCCACTTTTGCGCAATATGAATGCCCACCTTACTGGTGTCCATGTGCAAGGCCAAGCACCAGTTAAGATGTTGGCGCTTACTGAAAATTTTGTGGTTGGGGTGTCTAACAACCAAGATGCATGTACGCTTGAGGATACTACCCAGGTTTACTCCAGGGTAAGTAAAGCTGCACTTAACGCCTCCAAAAATGAAATCATTCTCCTTGGGCGTACCAAGCCCTCTGGTCACCAGCTCCCTGTTTTCTACCTGCTTCAGCAGCTAGTTCACGGGTTCACTTGCCCTGCCCACCCCAATTCACCCCGCTTGTTCTCCCTTTCATGCCAAGACCCACTGCTGGTCTGGTTCGCCATTTGGGTGTGTGGCTGGAGGCGAGAGGGTACGCCTCATTGGTGATGGAGAACCATATTATGGATAATGTCACAAAACGAATTTATTCCCTCAGAGCCCACCAAACTTCCCTCACAGGCAGAGATGTGCTGGCAAACTCTATGCTCCCATCTAAAGTTTGGTTTGCGGACCATGCTATCGCCTTTTCCCCATCTTTCTTCACCTCGTTATATGCCCTCCTGAAAGGGTGACTTTGGTTACGCCGCCCACCGCCAGTGCGCCTGGATGTCTTGTTTGGCCCTCGCCATAGTGGTGGTATAAGCCTGCTCAACTTTGAGGTCCACGCTGTCAAAATACTTGGCACTTGGATAGCTGCAGTCACCAACCCCACACTCCAAGCCCAACACTGGTCACGTGCAGCCCACTCCAATTTTTCCCATGCCCTGGGCCTCAGCAGTCCTTCCCACCCCATTCTTTGTTAAAATATCTTGCCTCACATCCCTCTGCTGTGGACCCTCATGGGACGTCTCCCCACTTCAAACAATATTTCTCTACATGCGAAGCACTGAGGGGAGAATTTGCATCAGTGGGCACACTCGCCAAGAGGGGTCGCCCTACTCCCCACTTCACACAGGAAGTACAAGTAAAAGCCGTTTTTGAACAGTCTGATACCATGGAGGTCCCCTATCATGGCCAGGGTGGATTATTTGGACATGTTGGACATCCCCTACTCCCTAGAAACCCAGAAAGCCATCTGGAAGTACGCCCATCACCCTCTTCTGCAGCCTCATGTTTGTTCCCATGTGTGGCGCTGCTTGAAATGGGTATACTGTACCACCGAGCAATCCAACGTGTCACGCTCCTCATGTGTTGTGTGTGACCAATAGGGGACTTTGGTCCACCGCCTGGAAGAGTGCCCCCCGTCAAAAGCGATCTGGAATAAGGTTCAGCGTCTCTTTTACCAGGAGCAAACACAGACTTTCAGCCTATTAAAGGACATCCTCGCCTTGTCCTTAAATTCCCTATATAACCTTCCCTCCAAGCCTAAGTGGTAGCTATTGCAATGTGGACTATCCACTCGGTTGTCTTGGATGCCATTTCAGGCTCTACTCCCACCCTTTAGGAAGCTGTACACCGATTCCAGTTGTAACTTATGGACCACTTTCAAGCATGGTTCTTTAGTTACCCACCAACTCATCAACGCCAGTTGGTCTCATCCTGCTTTCTAGTTTGTTTCATCACTTCAGACCCTTTCCTTCATATGTTCTCAATAGTGGCGCAAGACTCTATTCATGATACCCTTCTTCCTTTATTTGGCGTTCCCGCTGGCAAAAGGAGACAGCTTTAGCTTCTCTGGGGTGCCTCTAGCTTATATTTAGCGCTTATTCATCTACATATCAGAAGTGTCCGTCTCATGGTTGGCCTTGCCCAAATAAATTTAATAGAATAAAAACAGATAATAACATTCTTGAAAATTATACTGGCATGAGGATGCAAAATGGCTGTCAATGCATTTTGGGTGGCAAGTTATGGTGAACCACTATAATAGCATAGAGCATCATCAAAATCATTTTTTGAATTGAATAATAAGTGTGTTGCTGACAACATGTAAGGTAAATTAGATATATCTGTACAAAAGCATTTTCTCAGCATGAAATGAAAACCGTCAAAGTGAAGGGGAGCTCATTTCATCTAGTCAGTTTTGCAAAAGCCTTGTTAATAATAACATAAAATTAAATTAGAATTAAATTATAACAATGTCAAAATTTTGACAACAAGTAAAAATAGTGTGTTATAATATATCCCAGAAAAGAATATATTTTGCAAAATAAAGTAAATTGGTTAAATGGGTTCTTCTCAACCTGTCTGGCAAGTAATGGTTGAGTACTCATAGGTGCCTATGTCAGACAACTGAAGGGTCTTTGGGATGGCACTGAAGAGCAGAATAGCTTGAGAGAGGTGATGGCGAGGCACTTTCACTTCTGCAGGGTCCAATTGATAGAAACTATCATGGGTTACAATAATTATTATTGTAAACATTCAAAGAGATTCCTATAACTGATTGACATTTTCAAAGTGGAAACTCAGAGTGCTACCTTTATTGAGTACCACTCTCTGTATTTATACCAATGTGACAAGCTGACAAGGAGTAGTTGGATGCTGTTACCAGAAGACTAATTTAATACAAAGAGCATAACAAGCTTAAGGTTAATTCATAGGCTCAAAGGAACATAAACCTTGAATAAATAAAGTCATAAGGTGTAAGTTTATTAAGTAAATGATAGTACTATTTAAAGTACCAGGGGAAGTTAGGATTATGATGAGTGATAGCCAATTACCATGTGTAAGGGTTAAAGTAGATTCAGGATTCATCATTAAAGGTTGGAATGAGATCAACATTAGAAACACAGCTAAGTGGTTTCTATATCTGCCAAATGAAGCCAACATGTGTTATGGTAAAATAATGGCATAGTTTGTTGTTAGTGCAAAGATAGGAGTTAACTACTAAATAGAAACTTAGTGGCTATTATCAAAATGATATTAGGCTAGTTAGGGCGTTTGTATTATCTCATCATTAAGTGGAGCACTATCAGGGTTATTTATCCAGAATTTATTTGCTGTTAACTCAGCATCATTATGTGAAAGTCGCTCAACATTTGTTTAATTATATTTAGATGATTTTGGGTCTTAGGCCAAATAAAACACTGATCTATAATTTAGTGAATAATCTAAGCTAAGATTAAATAAAGTAATAAAGTTTGTAGACCTAAAGCTGAGGCTTCACCTAAACTAGGGAAAAGCCTAACAGTTAAAAATGACTTTTCTTGTGCCAAAAGCTTATATGAGTAAAAGTTGGTGGGCCAGCAATTTATGAAGGGTGAACTGACATGGAATTACTGTTGTTTATGCAGTTGGAGAAGTTCTAATTGGGTTTATAGAATAACATTTTGTGTTATTTAATTGGGAGTGGGAAGAAAATTCAGAGCTACTGGTATATCTTGACCAATTGTCAGACATTTGTCCTCTTAGCTAAAAATAAGAATTTTCTGGGTCAAAATCCAGCAAAAAGGGGAAGTGTCAGCCATTTGCGATTTGGCAATGCTACTATGAGTGATTTTAACAATAATGATAACAATAATGTTGAGGATATTGGCCAAAAAACCCTGGCTGATTCATGGTGAAACCCCGTTAATCTGAGTAACATCATTTCAAAACCTGCACTGACAATAAACGTTAAATTGAGCAGTCAGATTACTCTGACCACATGATGGACCATGAGGCAACTATTGGAAAGCACGCCCCAAGCCACAACCAGGTCCTTCCAAGCACCTATGCGGAGACCACCTCCTTTTATAGGCGTGATGGAGGTCCCCAAGGGCAAAGTCTTTTATCTAGTGATGATTGGGTAAATAATCAAAACATTACCGCATGGGTGCTGTCATGGTTAGAACATGACATCATAATTGGGATCAACGTCCAAGACAAAGCAGCATATCAGGTGGCTAAGAAGGTGAAGCTAGCTGGCCTTCCTGACCTTAAGCAAACCATAGATCAACTCTGGGTTAAGGTGAAGTATGCTCAGGTTGGTCCTATGGATGCAAGAGAAGTTAAGCCCTTTATAAGAGCAGGTGCTAAAAATGAACTTGCTTTGTTACAAATAAAAGTGATTTGCATCAGTTTTTAGTTGAACGGGGTCATGAAACCCATTCAGTTTTCATACTTTCCAGCTCAGGTAACCCACTTTTAAAATCAATCACCTGTTTCAGTCAATTACCAAATACAGCGTTTTGCCTGATGGAAGCATGTGTCTATTAATGCACCTTGGCTTAGACCTGCTTCCCTCAATTGACTGTTTTCCCAAATTCCCTTGAATTCCTCATATTGAGGCCAATAACCCCTGTTGGTCGACTTCTCCCTTATAATAAAACCCTTCACTAAGTACAACATTTTCTATTATTATGCTATCATGGTCTATCCTGTGCGTGGATCTCTTTGCAGAGGTCTCGCATAATGTTAATATTTAATTATCACTACCACCAATCTATCCGCTTCTGTACCCTTTGGATCACCCAGGTTCCCTCCAACTTAGAGCACCTATACCCTTCCACCCTGAGCCCATGGGCTTACATTCTGGTTATTTCCTATCATAATACCCATATTCGCTCTATGTTACTATAGCCCAAGCACTTTCTGATGGGCCATAGTAACTTTAATATTTGCAACTAGTTTCCTGGTGTTGTCCCTGTGCCCCGTGCACCTCCACGCTGGGAACAGGAGAGTTATAGACGCTCTCCTTATATGTGCATTATACCCCAAAACCCCATCCCAAACAATGTTTTGCCAAAAAGTAACGCATGTATCCCAAGATCTGATAGGAACGTTTATAATATTTCCTAATTCAGAATGCATCAAAGCTATTCCAAAACTATCCTCAGATTCCCCTAACCCTCAAAACAGTTTAAATACTGATTGGTCAACATTTAGAGGGATCACTTTTCCTTTACTATCTCACGCTCCTGTTAAAAACCTTTAAAAATCCAAGTTTTAATTGGAATTTTATTCTATAATATTTTCAAAAACTTTTGTGAGATCCAGTGGCGTAAGAACAAGAAAGCATAATGAGATGGATTCCTACAAATTGGTGCTCACTACAGGGGACCCCTGTACACTAAAAATTTATCAAAAATGGAGGCTACAACCATGAGTAACCCTCCCACTTTTCCTCATCAAATGGAATCACGTTTAGTTGCTCTGGAAAAGCAACCAACCAGCGCTCTATCCCGACTCTTTGAACTTGAGCAGCGCCATCTAAAAACCATGCTTTATAGACAAGTACATCCCTGATGAAGGGAGTATTGCTACTTTTTAGTTTGTTTACAAAGCTTCCATGGATCGCGCAATAGATAAGCAAAAAGTGCAACACATCATTCCTTTTTTAAGTCGCCTAGCGCAAGAGATGCTAGTTCCTTACCTTGACCCCTTGCACACCTGGGCAAAGGTTAAGGAGGCTCTTCTAGCTGAATTCGGATCAATTAAAGCTACACAGGGAAAAACAGACCCTTTGCGCCTTATTATGTATGAGGGTGAACCGCTCCTAGCCTTTTATGGACGATTTTACCTCTCTGCGCAAAGGTTAACAACCTCTAACATGCTCACCCTTGATGATGTATTACAGCCCTGTTAAAGGGGTAGCTTCTCATCCTTCTTTAGCCAGGCATATTGTCTCAGTGAAACGCCATTTCAAAAATATCCGTGATCTAAATAAGACGCTAGTAGATGTTGCCAATTTCCATTAATGTGCAACAACCAAGGAAGCTGAGGTGAACCCTCCAGCTCTCACTATTGAGGAGCTACAGCTAGTTGAACAGTTGGTAGTAAGCCCTCCTGTGCATATCCTCCCTACAAAACCTGCTCCAACCATGTGACTCAATAAGGTTATCACTCCTTTTTATGAATCAAAGCCCTGTAAGGTAGTAACAACCATACGCCTGCACAAGCTCACTAAAGCTGATATGCCTACCCCTCCAGGTAAGCTGTTAAATGCGCCCCTAAGGCTACCCAATCTTATGTGGCCATCTCTCCTACCTCCATCGCAGCCTTTCCCGTTGTTGAGAATACCCTTTGGGAGGAATCTAAGGGTGGTTATTATGACGTTGGTTGCTACATATTGGGAGCCCCCGCAGAAATAGAAGTGCCTGATCATTTGAACGCTGTAGGAATATATGAGACCGCCATACCTGAGGAAACGTACCTCGGCCAAATACTAGGGTGTCCAAAAGTTATTGACACTGCCAGCGATGGTGACCAATTTTTAGCTGGCTTGATACGCCATCTTATGCGGGTCCATAACATAAAATCCATCATGTATAAGTATCCTGAGACCGCTAAAAAGCTAACCTCCACCTTCCATCTCTAGGAGGTCTTAGCTTTGTCACCTAAATTTGGAGGGTCGTTCACTAAGGTTGAAGTGGTCATTCAAATGGTCCAAATACTAGCCATCCTAGACACTGGCTCCCAAGTCAACGTGATCTTTACTAAGCTTATTATGAAGATAAAGCTAGCGCCTGACTTTGAGTACACGCAAGAATTTGGAACCGTTGACCCACCAATAACCATGCTATTGGGGCATACTCTTCCCTTCCCATTCAAATCGTGAATCAAATCCTATTAGCCCCTGCTGTGGCTTTGGACAACAACGCATATGATATGCTCATCGGAACTTAATTTATGATTGAGTATGAAGGAATAATCAACCTGAAGCAAGGGGTCCTCTTGTTACTCAACTACGAAGTCACATTAGTCTTATCCAATAAAGAGCTCATCAAGTACTAATACTCTTCCCTGGTTGAACACCCCTATTCAGCTATAACCTTGCTTTATTCCACTTCCAGGTGCAACATAAAGAAATTACCCAATTCAGTGGATGCCAGGGATGGTATCCTTTCTACACTGCAGATGAGGTCTTGATTAAGCCTGGTTAACAAAGAGTGGTTGACACTAAGATCACCCATCAAATCCCACACCATTGCTTGCTGCAACTCATAAGTATTGAGGGCGTTAGTCCCTTAGAGCCTCGTGTCTTTCCTGGGATACTAGACCCAACCTAACAGAGGCCAATTACCATTCTACTGGGTAACCTCACTGGCAAAAACATGATCATATGAAAACACCAGGAGATTGGCAGAGGCTTCCTACTCCCAGTAGAGGACATTGAACATATCCACTCCATTGGCTCTATGGCGGACTTGGGATTATCCATGGACAACATGGTGTGTACCATGCCAATGTTCATATTTCAGATAAGCTGACCCAGAGGAGTTAGAAAAAGTTCATAACTTGTTAGACGACTATAGTGACATATTCTCCAAATTGATTATTGAGTATGGCCACGTGAAGGGCTGGTGCCACTCCATTGATGTGGGTGATGCCCAGCCTATTAGTCCAAACCTTATTTCAAGTCAAAGGTGAAGGAACAACAGATGAGGAAGGAGCTCCATCAGTTATTAGACGCGGGGTTACTCGTTCCTTCAGAAAGCCCTTGGTCTTCCCCCTCTTACTAATTAAAAAGAAAAATGGAGGTCATCAGATAGTCATGGATTACCGTAGGTTAAACAGCCTCACTAAGAAGGATAGTTATCCTACCTCGCATTGATGAAGCCCTGGCCCAACTCTTTAGCTCTAACTTCTTCTCCGCCATGGACTTGGCCAGTGGCTATTGGCAAATGGAACTTTCTCCGCAAGATCAAAAGAAATGTGCTCTTTGAAGTAGTGAAGGTTTCTTCCAACCCACATGATTACCCCAAGGGTTGTGCAATGCACCTGCCTCTTTCCAGCTGCGATGGATCACATCCTATAGAAACTCAAGTTAACTTATGTCATCGTCTACCTTGATGACATCAAAGTGCACTCAAAAATCTTCAACGAACATCTTGATCACTTGAAGGAGGTGTTTCAACGATTGCATAAATCTAATATGAAATTGAAGGCCTCAAAGCGTACCTTTTTTTTAGTACTAGATGGCCTCAAAGTGTACCTTCTTCCAAAGGAAATTGGACTTCTTTGGTCAATCCATTTCCCAAGAAGGAATACAACCCATGCAAGCCAAGGTCGAAGCCATATCAAAAATGCCGCCCCTAAAATCTACAAGATATTCAGGTATTTCTAGGGATGATGAGATATTACCATCAATACATCCCTAAGTTCGCCCAATTCAGTGAGCCCCTTGTCCGTCTATTAACCAAGAATACCCCCTTTTATTGGGTGCTGAAAAAAACAGCTTTTAGACAATTAAGCAACTTCTACAACAATGTCCTATCCTACGGCACCCAGATTATAATAAACCTTTCATCTTATTCACTGACACCTTGGACTATGCCATTGGAGCCATCTTAGCCCAATTAGATGAACATGATGTAAATCATCCTGCATCCTATTTTAGTAAGATGCTATCAAAAGCGGAACGGCTACCTACAGTGTAAAGGAGAAGGAGTGCTTTGCTGTTCTGTTAGCTGTAAAGCACTATCGCCCTTTTCTATATGGAACCACCTTCACTGTGGTTACTGACCACACATCCCTAAAATGATTACAGAACATGAAAGATCCTACTGGTTGGCTAGCTCTATGGGCTCTAAAGCTCCAGCCTTATGACATGAAATTTGAACACCATGCTGGAACCTGTCACATGAATGTTGATGGGTTGACTCAGCTACCAGTCCTTCACTTGGATAATAGTGAGGCGGAAGGTAACATGACCTCTTAATGACCACCAATGAATGGGAGGATGAGGATGAGCCTGTTCATAAGATGTTATCTTGGCACTCCCATAACACCAAAGTTGAAAATGGGAAGTTGTATAAGCAGGTGGGTAAAAAATGGCTACCTTACCTTTGACCCTTAAAAGCATACCTGCTATACTCAAATCTCACTCCACCCTAGGTCATGAAGGGCAAAGAAAACTTATGAGTGGATTAAGGATCGGTTTTATGGGATGGTATGATGTAATCTAATGTTGACTTCTTGGAAGCCTGTCTTACTTGTAAGAAGCAATCCAGTTTTAAGACTAGATACCAGTATCATCCAACTATCCCTCAACAACCGTTCCACACCATCAATTTTGGATTTAGTAGGTCCCCTTCCTCAGTATACTAGTAGAAACAGATTTATCCTAGTAGCAATGACCACTTCATTAAATGGGTTGAAGCCGTGGCTCTTCCTGCCCAAACGGCCAAGGCCACCGCCACCTTTTTATATCAACACACTTTCACACGCCACAGCTGCCCCAAGTACTTTGTTGCGATAATGGTAAGAATATAATCTCCCAAGTATCAAAATCCTGGCCAAATCTATGGGAGCACAAAAATTTTTCTCAGCTCCATATAACTCTCCAACAATGGGACCATGGAAAGAGCAAATGGAACCTTGGTTTCCATTCTTCAAAAAATGACCTCCTCTGATCCTCTTCACTGGGATCAATATCTAACCAGTGCTCTTAAAGCATACCAGATTAGCTATCATCAGATCTTGAAAATGTCCCCATTCCATGCTTGTATGGGTGAAACCAGGAATCTCTGCCCTCTTAGCTAAAGATGTATCTCCTCTAGAGTTGAGGAACCTGAGAAAGTCATGAAAAGGTTGGATCAGCGCATAATCCTACTCCAATCCGAAGCTATGACCAATTTAGCAAAAACAGTGACCAGAGATGGGCAGGCTGCCAATGAGTTCTGAACCCCCTACCTATATTCCAAGTGTCCGACATGGTGTTGTACTACCACAACTGCATCACTCCTAGAAGCGGTAATCTTGGATTAGTTTGGGAGGGTCCCTTCACCATCACTTACAAGAGAGGAAATGAGGTTTCTATCAAATCTCTAGCTACTGGTATCACCATCAATCATGTATATGGCCGTTTCCTATGGCCATATTCTCCACCCAACATTCTTGAGGGTGGGTGATGTCAGAAATTTGAACTCAAAGTTAAAAAATAAGAATGTTTTGGGTCAAATTCCGGCAAAAAGTGGAAATGTTGTCCATTTGTGATTCAGCGATCTACTAAGAGAGATTTCAAAAATAATGATAACATTAATGTTGAGGATAAGAGTCGTTAGCTGAGCGTGTAAAACTGCTTCCACCCCTAGTGCAGGTTTTGAGTTCGAAACCTGTACTGGCTAGAAATTTCTCAGTGTGGTATATTTGTCCCAAGGTCAACCCACATCAAATACTTTTTTATAATGTTGAGGATACTGGACAAAAGACCCTGGCTGATTCACAATGGAACCCCTTTAATCTGGGTAACACCATTTCAAAATCTGCATGGGCAACAAATGTTAAATTGAGCTGTTGGATTGCTCTGACCACATGATGGACAATGGGGTGACCATTGGAAGGCACGCCCCCAGCACAACCAGGTCCCTCCAAGCACCTATGCGTAGACCACCCTCTTTTATAGGCGTGGTGGAGGTCCCCAAGGTCAAAGACTTTTATCCAGCGGTGATTGGGTAAAATGCATCAAAACATTACCGCATGGGTTCATTCTGCCCCAAAACCCCAACCCAAACATCATTCGCCCAAAAGTAGTGCAAATATCCCAAGATCGGATAGGAGCATTTCTGATATTTCATAATACAGAATGCGTCAAAGCTATTCTGAAACTATCCTCAAATTCCCCCAAACCCTTGAAACAGTTTAAATACTGATCAGTCAGATATTGAGAGGGATCACTTTTCCTTTACTACCTCATGCTTCTAATAAAACCTTATAAAAAACAAAATTTTATTAGAAGTTTATTTTATAATTTTTATTAAAGCTTTTTTGGATCCAGTGGCTTAAGCACCAGCGAGCTTATGAGAGCTGTGTTCCTACACCAATGTTCACTTCATTGCCTCTATAATCCAAGTCTATCAGACTAAATTCAAGTCTATCAGCGAATATTGCTTTTGGCTTTCTGGTGGAAAGGCTTTACCAACATCTAAAAATAACACCCCTATTTTTTCCAGAACTAGTCCAACTTGTTGGAGAGAACTCAACACTTGGCCTCTATAATTCTTTTAACCTCTGATAGCTTTAGTTCCATTGTTGTGAGACTGGCTTTTAATGCATTTTTCTCATCTATGATATGTGGTAATTTCAGCCATTGGACCTGAACCATGTCGTTTAACAAGCCAAGTTCACAGTATAAACTGTAAGACAATTGTATTGCACTATCAAAGTCTCTTTTGAGGGTGCTGAGCCTACGTTGGCCATCATCTGTGCTCCGCTCAAGATCTTTGGTTTGATTATACTGATCTCTTATGGCATCTAAAAGACAACCAAAATGAAGGTCCATCTCTTCCATTAGCTGGTTGATAGTGCGACTAGTTGTGCATGAGCCTCTTGGTAGGCAGCCTAATAAATTGAATGATGTGCTACCTCCAATCTCAGATATTCCTCAACTTGGCCATAGTGTGGGTTATGTATGCTACCTATTGTACTGAGGCTCTGCGGTGATCCTATATTTCTCCAATTGATGGTAAAATTAATATTCAACTGTTCTGCTAGTTCATGCACTCTAATTGATCTCATTTGCCTGGCATTAATTGTGTAAGACATAAGCATGACCTACCATAAATTACTATATGATTGTCCGCCAAAATTGGTTGTCTCAGCACTGGCTTCCATGAAGCTCCTTCTATGGTGAACTCAAATCTTTTTTATGAACTAATTCATGTTACAATTTTTAAAAAATTTGGATATTTGTTGTTAAGCATGTACTCATCCTTCTTAGAACCATGCACTCTTAATGTAAACTGGATATTTCCAGTTATAAGATGGTTAATTCATAGTGAGAAGCATTAGGTGTGCGCAAAGGGATACACTTGCCATAAGTAGGCTTATGTTCAGGAATTGCTGAGTGCGTGGGAATTGTTAAAATAGGGAAGCCCCTAAAGAGGGGCCTCTGCAAAATAGACAATTCTTTGCCTTTGAAGTTATCACTAAAGGTGATCTGTTGCTGGAAGTAGATCAATTACCATCGATAACTATGATTAAAAAGATTCCATAAGGACTACTGGTTTTGGCTTGCTTATGCTGGCAGCACCATTCATTGAGATCTCTCTACAGTTTGCCAATCTTCAGTTGTTCTCTTAGTAGTGTTCCTTTTTAGAGTCAAACTCCTTTTTGAACATCTCAAATTCACTAGAACTTCCTCCAGTGTAATTCATAGATTAGAGTTCTAATACTTGGAATTCTAAATCATAGTTGGTTATGTCCACTAACTGGTCATAAAGGATATGGAACTCATGGTATAAGTCATTTATTGATTCCTTTATTGTGGTAAGTTCGCTCTTAAATGTGGAGTATTGCATGTCTTGATGAATGGATTAGATATTGATCTTGTGTGGCTGTAGTCTATTTTTGATTCTTGTAAATAGTATAATTGATTTGTAAGTTGGAGATACTTCAATGTTTTGCTGAATAATCTGTCCTTGAACGTGAGTAGCTAAGGGTCAGTAAGTCTGCCTAAGGTTGGTCAAGTTCATTCGCAGCCAAGTCTTAGAAGTTAAAAGAATGACATAAATAAATTGACCTTGATTGCAAATGAGCTTGACCGCAGATTCAGTATCAGTGATCCAGTCATAAAGTTCTCAAATAAAACGTTTCAAGATGGCTCTGTGGGCGTTGATATGGCATATTCATTCATAGGTGAGAACTCTGCGACATAAGTCGCTAAAGGGCTTGAAATTTTGTTATTCTTTTGTTGCACAAGGTGATCTAAGCGTTTGTGCGCCTCTAGAGCACGTCCTTAAATATGAGCTAACGCATTTCTGACTTCAAAAAAACGTGAAGTCAAGATGGTCAAGGAGGAGTTGATTATTGTTACACTGTTCCTGGAAGTTCTCATCAATCGCAGTTCACAATGTTGTGGTGGTACAGCACATGGAAGAGCTGAAGATGGAAGGTTGAAAGTAGGAAATGAGGTACTCCATAATCTTCTACTGAAAGATGAACTTCTGGTCAGGCTTGTTGCCATTGCATCAAAGTAGCATACGTAAGTCTCATATTTTTTGCAATTATTTATGTAATAAAAATTCCATAATGTTATTTCTCAGTCATTTTCAAGCAGGTCTTAGCCTCCTATAAGTTATTCCATGGGCAACTGGACATAGCATGTGGTAACCTTAACAGTACTACCATGATGGGATGATGTGTTTTCTGGGAAATCTGCAAGTTGTAACTTTGTTGATATCTCCTCTTTATCTAAAGGAGCTTTATGTTTTGAAAAGTGGTGTCTTATTCTGAAGATTCTGTATGTTCCCCACCTCACACACTTGTAGCTGAAACCCATTTTGTTAGTATAGGTGTTATAGATGCGACCATAAATGGAGTTGGAGTCCATCATGGTCCCAGTGAAGTAAAAGTTGGTGGTTAGTTATTCTTGGTGGCCCCTCACTGTGAGAACTAGAATGTAAAAATTTTGTTGTAGCGCCTTAAGAAGTAAATTGCTACTCAGAAAACAGGATAGAAATATGGATATTAGTACTAAAAATTATGATCAGTAAAATAGTAAGATATAGAATGGATTTTTTTATTTGACCCAAAATCACACTACCAAACTTTGTCAAAGAGATAAAACTAGCCTCCTGTTGGTTTTTCTGCCAACGTTACTTAAATTATTACAATCTATCCCACAGGCTCCCCAAAGATTTACTTCTTAAGTCCAAATTGCATTCCGGTGCATTATCCCCTTGGGGTTGCCTTGGTCTACCTCAACCATTGGTGTATTACTCCACAGCATTGTGAAACATCTTCTAATACTAGCCATTATATTTGTTTCTGTATCTTACAACGCTGATCAATATGCGTTATGATATTAATCTAAAGCTAAAGTAGAGAATCCAAGCAAGATTAATGTTTACCTAATTTAAGCCATTTTAGTTGTTACCTTGGCGAGCTGACAAGTTGTTGGGGTTTATGATGCCAAAATAATGGTATTCTCTGGAGAGGCGGAAACAAAGGGATTTCAAATTAACAAATTGATAATTTTTTAGCTTATTGTTTGGTCAATTGGGTTTTAAACAAAACATAGAATATCTTTCTTTTAGACTTTTCCTTTTGCTTGATAACACATTCAAGCGAATTTAAAATTACAGAAGAACTAAAAAAACCCCAGAAAACTGACAAACAGCAAACCACTAATGTCCTCAGCCTGACCGCCCGCTGCTCCAAAATGGGGCAGTGGCAAAACCCCCTAGCGTCTTCTGCCCGGCAAAAAAACGCTTTTGAACCAGATCGACCAGCCCCCCAATTCCTCAGGTTAATAATCCCTCCAAGGATCTCGCCCTCCACCTCACACGTATCAAATGGTGCCTCATAGCCCCATTGTGCTCACCTGAAGCAAGATGTTATTTGGCCTCCACATCAAATATGACAACTTGTTACCCTACAATGACAAAAAATAATAGAATTAGCCCAGGCGCTTATGCAGCCTGCAGGCTTTATCAACTTCTACCCCTACAAGGGGTACCTTGATCTTGACTTCACTTGTGAAGCCAATGCTGCAATTGCAGCCAACATTCCCCTGGTGTTCCAGTAAACCCCCATCCCAACCACTCGCACCTGGTTACCTGATGACACCACTCTTGTGGTTCAATTTTCAGGCCTCCACAACCACCTCCAACCAGAAACCTTATACAACGAATTAATAGCTGGGATGTCAGCATATGGTGCTGACCCCATTTTACAATTTGTGGTTCCCAACAGAGCCAACCAACTAGCAGGAACTCGCGCCTTTACAACTATACGCCCAATATTAAATGGAATAAGCATCTTAATTCCCCCTCGCACCATTGTCCCCTCTGCCCCTGACCACCCTTTCTGGGCCAGAGTAGATAAGGGGCGCACAATCTGCCTCATTTGTTTCGACTTGGACCACTCAAAGCAGCGCCCCACCATAACCCAAGATGGAGCCCACATGCTTGACTCCCCCATGATGCTCCCATAGCCAACATAAAATCTTTTATAAATGGAGTACAATCCTCCCTCCCCCTCCACCCAAAATGGTAGATGAAACTGCTTCAGATTCAACCAATAAGGAACCAACATGTCAAACCACCACTCCCACTACCACTAATCAGGAGCCAGCATGGACCCCCAGTAAATGAAAAACCCACCCACCCAATCTAGCCCACCCATATGCTTTTCAACCTATCATCTTCAACCAAAATCCCAGGGATTATTTGGATGAAGTTGATGATTTGGGAAATCCCATCCCTGACTCAGTCAAGGCCCAGGCCTCAAAATGTACCTAAATGCAGAATATGTGACTCAATTCCCAAATTGCCGCTATTATCTATGCTCAGATGCTGATGAATTCAAAGTGACCAGCAACTCACCAAACAGGCTGTTGCATCCCCTGATTGTCACCCTCCTCTGAAAGGCCATAGCAAAATCAGTTGCAGTCTTGGCCAAGAGGGTACCCGCCCCTGTCCTTCTCCACATGCAACAAATTCATAAAAAATAATTCCTTTGATTCCAACAAGTTGTCCACATAGCAGTACAAAAAGTAGCAATGGTCACAAAATTTGGCCCCAAAACCTGCATTAACAGCAACAACATCGCCGCCTTTACCACACTACCCAAAGTTCGTCTTGAGGCTGAAAAAGTCCCTTTCTGAATATATCACAACCCTCCTCATAGTTAAATTTGAGCTTCCCAAGCCACTTTGCTACCTTGACCCCCATTCTGAGGAGGCATCCACACCCATGCTCTCAGAGCTCCGCTGTACACTGTCAAACACAGAGGAGGAAGATGAGCCTCACGATCCTGACTCACCCCCCACCATAGATGCATAGAATTTATTGCATCTGACCTGGTTGGTTAATTTTAGTTTTTATTCTTATCTTTTTTTGATTCAGTTTGAGTGATACGCTTGTCTCTTTCAGTTTGTTTAAATTCTAGCATAGTATAAGTTTTGCTCCTCAGAGCTCAGTATTGTCTGTCCCCTGGTCAGCTTGCTTCTGTTAAATAAAAAGAATATCCTTCTTTAAGATTTTAGCCAATATATGATGTATGATTTAACAAAAAGAGAGTTTTTGTGAGGTAATTTAGAGATCTACAAAATGGTTTAAATTAAAAAGTAAAAAATATAAGATAATTTTTAGTAGGATGGGGGTGGAAGGTGAGTCATTAGGGTGTGCGGCTACCAACCTGAATGTTGCAGGTTTGATTCCTGCCCTTTGCACATCAATCAAGGTGCCAGCTGAAGGAAGCTATTGGCGGTTAGTAGGTCTAATAGCATGAAAACATCACCATGATGTAACCAGAAAAATCTGAGTTCTGATCTGGAGGTGGAAAGACTTTCTATGATGGAGTTGACCCTGCTCAGGTTACATGTCAATGTTTACTTTCTTTTTTTCTTTTTGTAATGTCTGTACCCTGGTTAGTTTGCCTCATAAAAATACAATTTAAGTAGGAAACGGTTAAGAGACATATTATTAACAAAATAACCTTATAATGCAATTGTGGCATAGAAAATTCACTAGTATTTGTATCTAATTTGGTAAAATATCTAAATATCTATAATTTTTGACTATTGGATTGTACATCAAACTCTTTGCATTACTTTATTGGTTAGACCTAAGCTTTTATTAGAACCAAAGCTATTTATAAAAGTACCTTTTTATTATTCATCACTTCTTAAACGCGTAATTAATTGCTGAATGGAGATTTTGATGCACCAGCAACTGCATTTTATATCTTTGATGCCTAATATTGTCTCATGATATATTTAATAAACCCATGGTGGTCAGCGACATTTGACTGAAGCAGCATTTCAAAATGCTCTATAGAGTTCTGGTTGATTCATAAGATACCACAAATAAGGTCATTTTGTCCCAAACCCAGATCTTAAACACCACCTGGTAAACCAAAAATTACCTTTAATCTTGATTGTTCTACCCTGTAACAACATATGCTAAGGCCTAAGGGCAGAGTATGCGACTTTCTTCATTTATACGCATACAGAAAATAAACTTACTCAGGTTTCAATGTATCTGGATGGGTTCATTGACTTCTTCCATTACTAGCTATAATATATTTAAATTTCTCTTGTGAAGCTACTGCTGCTGCAGTAGCCTTAGTTTACTTAAAGTGAAATTTGACTTCATAAATTACCTACTCCTAAAATCTTACTAGCCAATGAAAAATTATTAAAACTTAATAAACCTTATACCTCATCTTCTTTCTGAGAAGCACTTCGAGAAACTATTGTACTGGTTGGTTAAATATTGCCACTACCACGTTTATTAATTTGTAGTCACAGAATGTCAACCTGCAATCTTACTCAATCCTATACAACTATCTTCCTCTTTTGTTTCTCAATATTAATTTATTTGGGGAAGGCTGACCAGGGGAAATAAATTTTTAAAGTAAAGAAGAAATAAAAGAAATAAGATAGAAGGTGAGACACCTCAAAGTGTCTATGCCTCCTACTGTTGTCATCTGATACCGCCATATTGTGGGAAATTGGTATTACTTCTCATATATAAGCACTATGACATAATAAAGCAAGAATGGAGGAAAGGGTCAGATTTTAAAAACAAAATGTGGGAACCATGGCTGATGTAGCTTTCTCCACTTTTGAGTATTAAGTCCAGAGATTAAAGCTTAAAAGTGATCTAGTAAATACAATTTTGAACGATTAACTGCCTCACTTTTCTCTCTCATTGAAATCACTTTTTGCAACCCATTCAATTCAAGTCTGAATCTAGTTTGATAATCTCACAGAGGAGATTAGTCTGCGCCCATGTCAGGGAGCAGTTGGGCAAGTAAGGTAAGAGGAGAAGGTGGGAGGCCCGCGGCCTCAAACGTTTAAAAACGCCACGGAGAAACTGGCAGAATACAAATTTTTTTAAAAAACCAGCAGTCACTACTTCCCCAGAAATCCTCGCTTGTCAAGCACGATGCAACCAGTACATTAATACGCCGCACTCCCAGCCACCTTTGTTGGTGGAATATGGAGTCCGCGTGTTTCTGGACATCCAACAAACAGCTTTATGAGAAAAATTTTGTTGGGATGTGCACACTTTTTCACAACTGCAGTGTACGTCGCACCTCACTCCATGTCATGCGGTTGGCTGGACCTAGGTTTTGAAAACAAGGAGGCAGCAGATGAGGCTGCTGTGGTGTACGTAGTGATTGACCTCCCCAAAGGGCAACGGGTCATTGAAACAAAATGCACTAGATGAACAAAATCCAACCAAATTTTCCTCACATTTGCTTTTTGCCTACTACAGTAAAACGTGACATTTTGGAGCAACAACTGAAAGATGGTCTCGCCATCTACGGCGAAATACAATCTTTTGAGATGCAACACTTTACACTGATGCCACACCTGTGCACTGGCAAAGCCATTGCAGTTCTGACCCCAACTGAGGAGATTGAAAAGGACCTAACCCAGATCCCGCACTCCACTTTTATTAATATTAAAGGGCATACCACTCACCCTTTCTGGGTAACCGTGGACAGCGCGCCCCCATCTGCACCCACTGTGATGCATTTGGCCATAAGGCACACGCATGCCCCACTAAGGTGAGCGTCACATTCCAAGAGCACCCCTTGGTGGCCATGGCCAGCGGAGAGGCGCACTATGAACCAACTGTAAGCAAAGAGGCTTTCCTGTAGGGAGCACAAGGTTGCTACCTACTGGTAAAGCCTATTTCCCCACAAGAGCGGAAGAAGGCCAAGCAGGCCTGCAGGGCCGCGGCCAAGGAAGCTGCCAAAGTCACCACCGCTATCCCACACTCCCAACGCCAGGAGGACATCAAACCCTTTGTGGTGGAAGAAAATTGGGAATCCATCAACCAATCAGATTGGGAAGCCCATGCCAATTGGGCCACCCAATCTGAGGATCCGATGGGGACTCAATCTCACCCAATCATTACAACCAAGCTCCAGTTGAAACTGACTTGGGGCCCATCCTACCTGAAAATTTTTTTTGACCCACTCAACGGTGCACCAAATTCATCTGCACCACAAAAAATTTGTCTGACGTCGGGAAACAAAAAGTGAAGGCAAAATCCAATGCGACCCTTTCTGCTAAAATCAACAAAACTACTGATAGCGTTGCTGCAAACACCCGCGCTGCTGTGAAGGCCCATGGGGATCTAGAGGAGGCTAGTGGGCCCGGGTGACCACCCCCTCACACCTAAGGTGCAATGGGGAAACCTTCACTTTAGGGACGTTGAATATTGCCGGACTCAAGGCCTAGTCGTCCCAAGCTAGGAAACTGAGTTTTTTACAACAAAAATTACCTGTGGATATCCTGACCATCCAGGAGTCCCAATGTCCGTGAGGTTCCAAGGAGGCTTGGAAAACCATGTTCCTCCCATCCCTATCCTTTTGGTCAGAGCACTGTGGGGTGCTAATTTGGAAAAATAATTTTAAAATTTTTATCATCAGAAACCTTCCTCAATAACCGAGTCCTCGTTGTCACATTCTTGTGGGCCAATGTGGTACACGCTATCATCAACATCTATGCCCCAAATGGTGCACAAGAGCATCGGGAATTTTTCTCATCAGTCAAATCCCTCATGCTACCCCCAGACCCTTTCATAGTCAGCAATATGAACTGTTGGCTAAACACTCCAACAGACCAGTGGCCTTCCTCCTCCCATGCCCCAGGGTCATGTGGAACTTCACGTTCTAAAGGCCACCCTTAGGTTAATGGATGTGCTGCCGTGGCAAGCCCCACTTCTCGAGAACATGATGTGCTCCCACATCCACAACGGCCAATTAAGGTCCATGTCCAACATGGACCTTATCCTTACACCGGCAAAATTCCAACCCCACATATCCCACTTCAAAACAACAAAAATGGAATTCTCTGACCACCAACTGGTCTTGATAACCTACCACCTACCTGTCACAGCGGCTAAGGCCCCACATTGGTGAAAAATCCGCCCCCCGAGCTCGCGTTGCCAGGATTTTCCAATTGGGAGCAATCAGCAACTCTGGCAAAAGAGTTTGTTGCACCGTTTTGTGTGGACCCCATTTCCACATGGGCAACCTTCAAAGAAGATACCATCCGCCACTCTCGCCACCTCTCCTCCAGATGCTCACAAGTCACATTGGCTGTCATTTCACACGCTCTGGAAGAGTTGGCACACCTGGAGTCCAACATCCCAGCTACAGGATACAGCTCTGCATGGGGCTGGAAGTGGGTGGAGGCAGCTGCCCACCTCAACATGCTCAAAAGGCAACAAAAACATTGGGTTTATGTTCAGTACAGGGCCAAACGCATCACAAAAGGCAACAAGTGCACCGCATATTTTTTTGAAAAAAATTTTGCACCACGCCAGACCATGGCCTGCACATAGGTATGAAGATCGGATGATTCCATCATGGATACGCCAGCTGAAGTGGTAATCAAAACACAAAAGTATTACTCTAAGTTATACTAATCCAACCTAATTTAGCTGGCCAAAGTGGCAGAATTTCTCAACCAAGCCCACATCTGCACTGTTTCCCGATACCTGGAAATAAAGAATTTGATTACTCCGAATGAATTATGGACAGCCATCCGCGGTGCACCAAACTGAAAATGCCCAATCCTGGATGGCATTCCATATGAATTCTACAAAAAGTAGTTCAAATATGTATCCCCACTACTGTTGGCCTCACTTAACTAGAGCCTTTTGGAAACGCGCCTCCTTCCAGGAGGACAAGAGGCCTTCACCGTCACACTCAGAAAGAAAGGGGACAAGCTACTTAGCCAACTGGTGCCCCATTTCTTTAACTAACACGGATACAAAAATTTTAACAAAAATCATGGCTAACCGTTTAAGACTGTAGCATCTGCCACCATCTCCCCAGAACAATTCGGTTTCATACCCAGAAGATTGATTTGGGACAATGTGCACTCTGTGGCCAACGCATGTCAGTCCACAGCCTCTGGGGCACTTGCATTCTTGGACCAACAGAAGGCCTATGATAGAGTAAACTGGGAATACCTCAGGGCCTGCCTCCATCAATTCCGCCTACCCCCTCGCTTCATCAACTGGGTAATGCTGCTCACAGAATCTGCAACAATGGCAGTGCGTGGCCCTGGATTCCTAACGGAAGTAGTCCGCCCTCAAAGGGGCTTGTGACAAGGAGACCCCCTTAGCCCACTCTTATACAACTTCAGCCTTGACCCACTACTTCGAAACGTAAATTCCCAACTCACTGGGGTCCATGTGCCAGGCCAAGCCCCAGTCAAGATGATGGCGTTTGCAGATGACTGTGTGGTTGGGGTGTCTAATAATAAAGATGCACTCGCACTTTAAGCTCTCATCCAGGAGTATTCCTGGGTAAGTAACGCTGCACTGAACGCCTCCAAAACCAAAATCATCCTCCTTGGTCTGTTTCAGAACTGCTGGGCCCCTGCAACCAGTGCCCAGCCCGGCCATCTGCTCACACACGCGCTCGCCATCCCAGCTCACCCCACACCGCCCCACTGGTGCTCCCCTTCATGCCACGCCCTACCATAGGACCGGTCCGCCATCTGGGCGTGTGGGTGGAGGCAGGCGGATATGCATCAGCAGTAATGGAGAGTCATTTCTATATAACGTGATGAAGCGCATCGCCTCCCTCAGAGCCCACCCTACTTCCCTTAACGGCAGGGTCGTTTTGGCCAACTCTATGCTCCTCTCCAAAGTCTGGTTTGGAGCCCACGCCATCCCCTTCTCCCCAAGCTTCTTTAAATCCTTGCATGCCCTGCTGCAAGGATGGCTTTGGTCAGGCCGCCCTCCACCAGTACAGTTAGAAGTCATGTTTGGCCCTTATCATCATGGTGGCATGGGACTGCTTGACTTCAGAGCCCATGTGGCCAAGATCTTGGGTACCTGGATTGCAGCTATCACCGCCCCTACACTCCCCTCCCAACACTGGTCCCACGCGGCCTGCTCCAACTTCACTCGCGCCTTGGGCCTCAACAATCCATCGAACCCTCACTCCCTGATGAAATACCTGGCTTCACACCCATCGGCCACAGGTCCTCACGGTACTAAAACCCACTACAAATGAATCCTCCTCTCCATGCGGAGCGCTGAGTGGAGAATTCGTATTAGCGGACATACAACCCAAAAAGGCCGCCCCTCTCCTCAGTTCACACAAGAGGTACAGGGGTTACTCATCCATGATGGCGTGATCCCCACACGGCCCCATGTCCTAATCAGGGTGGACTACCTGGACATGATGGACATCCCTTACTCCATTGAGACCCAAAAAACCATCTGGAAATATGCTCACCATCCTCTGTTGCAGCCTCAAATCCACTCCCATGTGTGGCGCTGCCTGTTGCGGGTGTACCATACAACTGAGCGCTTTAACGCTTTACACTCATCCTGCGTCGTGTGTGGCCAGTATGGAACGCTGTTCCACCGCCTGGAGAAGTGTCCTACCTCTAAAGTGATATGGTGCGAAGTTCAACGTCTGCTGGGCCAGGATCAAACACATCCCTTCAGTCTGTCAATAGATATGTTTGCTTTATCAATGGCCACCCCTTCCACCCTCCCTCCATGCTCTGGTGATTGCAATCGCCATGTAGACCATCCACACGATTGTCTTGGATGCTATCGCAGGCTCCATCCCCACCCTCCCAGAAGCTGTCCACAGATTCCAGTCTCATTTGGTGGACCACTTTCAAGCGTGGATGTTTGGATACCTCCCACCGCGCCGCCAACAGCTGGTATCCTCCTGGTTCCCAGTTTGATTCATCAAATCAGACCCCTTCCTCCACACATGTTCAGTTGTGGCTACGGCCCCTTCACACGTTCCCTCCCCCTCCCCATAAGTGGCGTTCCCGCTGGAAACAAGAGATAGCATCGCTTCTCTGGGGTGCTTTCCCTGTTACTAAGTGTTGTCTCGTTCAGGTCAATTTTGGAAGTGTCCGTCCCACGGTCAGCCTTCCCCGAAGTAAATTTAAAATAAAAGATTAACTGTCTCACAAAGTGTAGATGATGTTCCTTAGAAAGCATCTAGACAACAATGTGATTTGTTCATAACTCTTTTTCCACTATTAATGCATGAAGTAATGCTGGAAGGGTGATTCCATTTTAAAGGCAATAATGTTTATTCATAGATTGAATTCCTGCGTGGTGTCTTGACATATGAGATGCATCACTTTGCTCCATACTTCTTGGAGTGCGGGAAGTGTTCAATCTGTCTAAAAGTTCCCAATTTCCCACACCATGAATCAGGGTTGAGAGCATTAGATTGTTCAGCAATTCAATATATCCTCTTTAAACATCTCCATACATGATTGAAAATGCGTGGATCTAATAGAAGATGATGTGTGTATTTCTAGAGTTATTTCTGTATGGCTAAAGTTTATGGTATGTCCATCCTGTTCAGATAGTCTATGCGTGCTATTTTTTCTGGGTGATGAGATGCAGCGTTTTATACCACAACTTTATTTTAACTTTTCTTAAATGTAGATTATTGTTAAGGGCCCTCTGGTTAGTTTATCCTCAAATGAGGATTTCCATCATTATCTTTGCATGGTCAATAGCAACCATTTAAAGTGTTTAGCGGTACCATGTGGTCCTGTAATAGAGTGGTGGGAATATAGATACTAGAGTAGGGTATTGAAGCGGTTAGGGTTTGTCATGATTCTGATATACCTGGACAATAAGCCCTAAGTCGCTATGGCCTAATGAGTAGAATCTGCTGATTGTGATTCTGAGCTATGATTATTTGAGTGCCTTAGTATGAGGCGATATTTTGTTGAAAGGATAATATTATTGCCAGGTTTCCCCAAGATGCGCTCGCTGGTGCTAACGCTGGGGAACCCAACAAGTAGGCTGACTGCAAGGGGCTAGCATCATCTGAGAGGACAGGGGCAGCTCTGGACGCGACAATGGACGAGACTCCATTCACTTGAATAAATATACTTAAAAATAAAAGATAAAATAAATCCTATGACTGAAAGTATTTTATTAGAATAATATTTAGGGATTTTTATAGGGTATTTGGGACATGTGCCTCAAGGATCATTATGGCCCCATCCAAGTAGGATTACTCTAGGTCTTCTGGTTTGCCCATTATCTTGAACCTTACTTGGATCTAGCTGCCCTCGTGACCAGGTCAAGTGAAATCCCAGGTCACATGTCTTAAGGAATGGGGATGTACTGTTTCCTCGAATTTAGAGTAACTTATATGAAGCCCCAAATTTGGTATATTTGCTGATAGTATAGATGTGACCCCTTGAATGGGGATATTAATCCTTCCTTTGGACAAGGCTTACACCTACCCAGGGAAAATCCTGACAATTATATTGAGTCTGAATCAGGTGATAAAGTAATGTCAACAAATGACAAATAATGAGATTTTGACATACAACAAATAATGAGTGGATCACCTCGAACTAAGGCAATAGAGATTTGAATATCATACTCTGCCAGAACTAATAAGAAGTGGTAAACTAAATACCTAATCTGAGGAAATATTATTGTCTAAAATCGCTGGGATATAAGCGAGATGAGATGATTGAAGGGAAGAGGATTGTTAGTAGTTTAGAGCGAGTGGAACAGTAAAGATTCTCTGTATATATTATAATTAAATAAAAGATTGTCTTTGGAGCAATTGCACCACGTTTATTAAAGCTTATTATATAGTTTAAAATATGACAATTGTCATATCATCAGTCCTATTGCCCAGTGGGCTTAACCCTGTGTAAAACCTTTTGGTGTATCTCTAATATACAACCAAAATTATAACATGGTTACTAAGGTGGATTGCACTTAAAAATTAAATTTAGCAGTGCTGGCCAATGTTGTATTGGAGGTTCAGAAGATGTCACTTTTAGCTATCCATGAGCCCAGTATATGTGAAGCCTGTTCCAAATAGTTGGTTAGTCCCATGCCACCACTATGCGTGGGCCAAAATGGGTTTCTAGTCTTACAAGAGCTTAGAGGCCTGACCATAGCCATCCCTGAAGAAGAGCATATAATGATGCATTAGATGACTGTTATAATGGTATAGCATGTGCTGTAAACCATTTGATGGATAGAAGTTAATAATTGGCTATCACTAAACGTCAGTTAGACCTGTTTGATGGCTTTCAAGTTAAGCAATATGCTTGAATAATTTCCCCATAAGAATAGTCCATTATGTAATTGACATAACCTCTAATTTTAGCCACACACACAGTTGTTTGACAAGCCCTGTGGGGGTCTGGAAGAAAATGGTAAAGTGAGGGGAGTTATATGTGATAATCATCTTGATAGGCAAACCAAGATACATTTGACTTTTATAAAAGGATAGTGGAATAGGTTGCCCAGAGTATCTGATAATTACCAAGTAGATTACTATTTTTTATATGCGCCGAGATTTGCATTTCTCACTGTTGAATAATCTCTAATAGTTTGTTCTAATATGCGAGAATCTTTGTTGTTGGATGATCCAACCATACAATCGTCTACAAATGCTATCCTCTTAAAATGTGCTTGACCATCTTCACAAATACAGAAAGACTAGAGTTAGTGCGCAAAGGAATGGGCCAAGAAGAAAGTTGTATAGAAGAGCAATCATGGTCACATCTGAATGAAAAAAGACTGGGCTTAAAACTTGAAGGTGATATTACCCACTGACTGAACTAAGAATGTATGGTTAAAAGCTGAACTGGTGGCTTCTAGGTGAGTCTATCTAAAAGTTAAGTGAGGATAAAACTGTTCAAATAAATACCAAAGGCCTTATAACAAGCTAGAAGGATTTAATGTGGGCAACCGCGGGTCTTACTGGGGCAACCCTATGGGTGGGAGAGATAGAGAGAGTGACAATTTTTAAGTTTTGTGTTTATTGGTTATTATATTAATGGACTAAACGGTGATTAAGCATATTAGAAATGGATCGTGCTGCATAAGTGTATTAGCTGTGTGAGGGTGGTTGCAGGATTTTTACAGTGTGTGCGACAGATTATAAGATATGCTCAGAAACATAATCACTCAAAAGTTCGTTGATTGCACAGATAAACACCAGAAACATGTTTTGGAGCTCCTGCTCCAAGAATATTGAGTTTTGTGGATGATTTTGTGCGTCACCACTTTAAATTCAGGTCAGATACCAGTATGTAATGGAAGGCAGATTCCTCAATAAAGAAATTGAAAAGAACTAGGTTTATTTTAAGGAAAGTAAAAAGAGAGAATAAACTTGCAACATACTATATGGAGGGCTGTCGCTCTTTTAATGATAGGCGGAGAAGTCATAGTGGAGGTAAAAGAATAGTTATCTGCCTTGACTTCTCCACATATTTCATTTTATGTATTAGGAAGATTGATAAGTCATGGAGTAACTTCAGCTTATATCACAAAGAATTGAAAGCAATATTGCGAGAACTTCAGATTGTTTAGTCCGATTTTCATGCATTTTTCTAAATTTGTGCATTGTTGTAGCTAGATTTACAATTTTATGACTGATTTGGTGATTAGTTTTATCCACCTCGGGAGCATAATGAGCGAGTTGAGGGATTGATCTACAATATGTTATACTTAAAGTAACCCTATATGAAAATTTGGTACCAAAGAGTTTTGTTCAGATTTAGTCATTTTTCTCCATACCAGAGGTATCCTGGATATGAGTAAAATGAGCCTTAGGTTCCTGAAAAAGCCCCTAACCTAAACCACCTCACTACAAACCCTTTCTATCATTTTTAATAGAATAAAAGAAAAGGGGAGCAGAGAGGTAGGATCTTTAAGTTTTAATCAGTCACCTACTGTTCATATACCATGATCGCCATGTCACTACGGTGAACAAGGGAAGCCACTGGAGGCCTTGGGACCTTCTTGCATCAGAAGGGAAATTGCTCCCAGTCCAAATGGAGACGATGGACATTATGACTCACATGGGCTTAAAGGTCGCCTTGTTTGAGACCTCTTTGTGTGTATAAATAAATCATTGAGGAAACATGATCCACGGGCCTCCATTGTGGTGAATCTTTTAGTAGCATGAAACCATCTGGTAAATCTGGTGGGTAGTATAAACTTCTTTAGGCTTCTCCTGAGGTACTTCCAATTAACTTGTTCATAAGCCTTTTGTAGATCAAGGAAAACATGTGCTACATAGGATTGTGATTAGCAGGTTTTAGATACTGCATGTATGTTGTCTCATATGGATCTTTTAAGGATTAATTCAAACTATTATGTTAGGATCACCTCAGATGCATTTTCCCTTAACTTTTAGCCGCTATCTTGGTTAAAAGTTTGGGATCATTACTATTAAGAGATCTTTGGTGCTAGTTTGCTTATACCAATCTATTACCCTTTTTTGAAGTTAATATGAAAAATCTTAATCTCCTGTAAGATAATATGTTTCCAAGAGACATTTGTTCATGGAGGCTAAAAGTACAGGCGCAATACTGTTAATTAATTTTTATAAATTTTTAAATGGAATTATCTCATGTCCTAAGAATTTTATGTGAAGTGCACCGCACACAGCATCCCAAAGTTTGTCCCATATAATAAAATTTAACTATATAGTATTCTTGTTCACACCTTTCTGCTGTTGAAGTGATTGCCAAGCCCAAAAGTTGTCCCCTCAGCAAAGTTGTCACCAAGTCAGTGTTAATGCTCGCAGGGGGTATACCTCTTTCCATTATTCCCTTGACCATCATCCCATTGGCCAAATGTGACAATATAAATTAAGTAAAATAATCAAAGACGCCATCCATAACCTTGCTGTGGTAACATGGAATCTTAAATTCAATATTACTTACACTAATAAAACTAATTTACCAAGCTCCAAACACCCCCTGTTAAAATTTAAGGGCTTTGCTTCTCGTTCATGAATAATAACCCCTAGGGGGTAACTTTCACAGGATCAGTTTGCGCACTATTCGCGTTGTCTGATTGTATATGATATACAATTGATAATAGTATGAAGACTATTATCCATAGTTGAATAAATGACCTATGTTTGGTCCAACACCCAACTTGTATTTCTCCTTGATATACTCCTGATTTCTTCAGCAGGAATTATATCCTTATACCGCCTAGCTTGATCCATGCTCAGATCCTAGTTTATGGCCTTTCCTCTGGTGACATGAAATCAACAGCAATTCCCATCTCTACTCAGCTTCTCTACTAAGGATCCTCATCCTTACTATTTATCCAACAAGAGTGTCCCCAATAAAAGCACACAGCAATAATTTACTAAATATTAATAGTATAAAAACAAATAATGAGTTCTGCTATTCACTCCTTGTTGGGACTTTTGCCCATATTCCCCGCTGGCTAGAATACCAGGAATCACTAGGGAATAATCCCTGATGCATGGTGAATTGGATATTAGTTGACCCTGATTTTGGGTAACTATGTTTGGGGGATTTTAGGTTATTTGCCTAGTCAGATCTGTTGGGATTGATCCAGACAAATGCTTAAGATCTCGTTGGGCAGAGTTGCTGACAAAATAGGGGCATCTGATAGTTAACTAACTATCAGGTATAATTATTGAGATTGGCCAGGTTTATCACTGACTGATTGGGAATTTAAGGAGTATGTTGCAAGGCGAGTGATGCTACCTGCAACTAGCAAATCAAACAGTTGGTTTGCGACCTGCCTTAATGGATAACAGTCCCATTACCTAAGCAGGTCTCTTGCCAAATATGGTTGGTTCACTTGGAATGAGAGGAAAACATTAGAGATACATTTTCTGACTCTTTCAGTTTAGGTCTTGAGGATGTCCAATGATGGAATCCTAGCCAGGATGGGGAAGACAATCACTTCTGAGATGTTGATGGGTGATTATATGGCAACAGCTGCCGTCTCATCAAGGAAGTGCCAACTGAGGGTTGGGCGCCAAATTCCCCACTATAAATACCCTTGAATTCACTAATAAATAATAATTTGCCAGATCATTATTTACATATCACATATTATCAGAGCTCATCTGTTCTATTCTTTATCAGGGATATTTTTGCTGTGTGCAATAATTGGGAGACTCTTTAATATAAAGAGTAAGGATCTGAACAGGGATCCAGAGGAGAAGCTAAATAAAATCTAAATTTCTGCTGACTGTGTGTCAAACAAGAGAAACCATAAACAAGGATCTAAGAGTAGATTGAGTTAGGTGGTACAAGGGAACAAATCCCTACATAAGACATCATAAGTATTTTGAGAGGAAATATTGGCTGAGCGTTGGAAGGAAATCTAATACTTCCATTAATCTATGGATAATAGTTGCCATACTATTATCAATTGATTATATCAACTACTATACAACGCAGAGAATAATAAAAAACCTGAACCTGTGCAAGTAAATTAATTTATAGGGTTTTTGGCCAAAAATAATCAATACCCTTAATTTTTAAAAAGTGGTTCTCACTACAGTGGTGGAGTTGAGTTGAAGAAATTAGAAAGAGATGTCACTTAAAGATTTTTCTAATTCTGGCAATAATTACTAAGGAAAGTGACACTAATGAAGAAAGAACGTGAAGTGGATCAAATCAATTGCATACACATAGCTCAGAAGTGGAGCTCTGAGTGAATCAAATTGAAGATACTCAATATTCAAGAAAAGGACTTGTAGCCTAGATATGGAACTATCTAGTGCAGCAAGGAAACATGTTCCACCCAACATCTATCTTAGATGAAGATGTACAGCAGGGCCAACTTGGGTTGAAATTGGGTCTGCTTGAAATAGTCCTGAGGAACAGCAGGATCAACTCAGGTTTAAATTTGGTCCACTTTAAATAGTCCTGAGGAGTGAGTGTTTAGATGAGGCATTGATTGAAATAGGAAGCAATCAATTAAGAGTATTGGATTGCCATATCAATGAAGATATGAAGTCAAAACAGGAAATGATCTAGGATAGCGGAGAGAATCATTTGACTCAATAACATGTAATCAATGATCAGAAATTGCTGGAGATAAGTTCATCAATTCAAAATGAAATTGAATGAAGCTAACGAGGCCAGATCAATCTGTGTGATTAAGGGATCGTTTCCAGATCCACCAGTGGATTTATTTCCAATGTTTTGGATGGCCACGAAGGCCAAAAATTGTTTTTAGGAGAAAAACGATCTATACAATCAAATTGAACTTTTGACAAATGAGATATTAAGATTCAGGAATCAGTAGCTGAAATATGAGATGAAATTAGGACCTGTTGGATGAATACCAGCCGGGATTGAAGGCCTAATGATTGAAGATATTCAAGAGAATTGCAAAAGTTGGCAAATGTAGCCTATATGTGAAGAAACAGCGCTGCTGGTCATATAGTGAAAAAGCTCAATAATAAAAATTGGAAGTATTGGACCTAATAGAAAATATTTGCAATGTTCCCAGATGACCTCTGAAACATTAAATTGTTATGTCCTGAGATTTTGGTCAAGTCCTATAAAGAGGACCACTGAATCAAATAGATGGTTAAATCTTAAGAAGATAAGATTTTTATCATGATAACTGGTAGGTCAGAGTATACCTATGAACCAGTTTGGATGAAGGGGAAAAGAAGGACCTCTGAACCTTTTTGTAGATTAAAAGTCCCATTGCAAAAGAAAAATACAAAAAAATATAAAAGATATAAAATATTAAATCTTGATTTTTATGGTTCATGATTTTCAGACCCTTTATGAGAAGGGTTTACCAGCCAGTGTAACCAAGTGTAACAACATATTGGTTGATTGAGAGCAACTCACTGATCTGATGGAAGGACAGCAAGAGGAGGTGCTCAAATTGTTAAAAAACTATCAGGAGGTATTTTCCCAGGACATCCATAAATTTGGATGCACAAGAGATGTGATCCATAAGGTCAATACTGGGGAAAATTTGTCAATCAGGATGAGACCAATTTAATGGTCATAGGCAGCTTAAGCGGTAGTGAAAGAAGAAATCAGCAAACTTTTGAAGCATGGGCTTCTAGTTTTGTCCCCAAGGCCCTGGGCAAGTCCAATTCTTATCATGAAGAAAAAGATGGCTCTAATTGGGTGGTGATCAATAACTGGAAGGTGAATAAGATTACAAAAAATGATTTGTATACACTACCAAAAATCAATGATGCACTAGATTAATTGGGAGAAGCAAAGTATTTCTCCATGATGGATCTGATCTTGGGATATTGGCAAATCGATTTGCCAAGAGAGGACCAAGAAAAGTGTGCAATTTATTACCGCTCAGGGGCTATATCAACTGATAAGAATACCCCAGGGTTTTTGCAAAGCGACTGCGACATCCCAAAGGTCCATGGACGCTATACTATATGAATAAAATTTTCAAGCGTCCTGGTGTACTTGGACGATATCAATGTGTTCAGTAGGACGTTTACTGACCATTTACACCACTTGTAGGAAGTGTTTAAGAGACTGTCCGAGGCCAACCTGAAGATTAAGCCAAGGAAGTGTCACTTCTTCAAGAAAGAGTTGGTATGTTTAGGATTTGTGATCAACTCTAATGGACTGCAGCTGAAAGCCCAGAAGATCGAAGCCATAGAATGACTGTGCCAAAAAGTGTCCAAGATATCCAAGTGTTCCTTGGAATGATTGGATACTATAGAAGATTTATTCATGATTTTTAAGGATTTCCGAGCCCCTCTTTCATTTGCTGAAGGATCCAAAGAAAGGATTTGTATGGAATGAAGAAGCACAGGAATCCTTTGATGAGTTATGCCAGTACATGATAGAGTCTCCATTTTTGAAATATCCAAATTTTGATTGATAATTAATTAAACAAATTGATACTTCATTAATGGCGATTAGCACCATATTAAGCCAACTAGATGAACTTGGGACAAACATCTGGTGGAATATGTGAGATGGACACTCTTAGCCGCTGAGAGGAACTACTCTGTAACTGAGCATGTTTGTCTTGTGGTCATTTACGCCTGTAAACAGTTTCAGGTGTACATCCACAGAGCGTATTTCAAAGTGGTGATGGACCACTCCTCGTTGCGTTGGCTTCACAATTTGTGAGAACCAGAAGGATGACTTGCCAGATGGGCATTGAAGTTACATGCTTATGATTATGAGATTGTCCACCTGCGGGGGCTTCTCATCAGAATCCAGATGTCTTATCATGGCTACTAATGGTCAAGATGGTATAACAGCAGGAGGATGAGTTATTTCAGAGAATGTTAAATGGAGAAACCAGGAATGAGCCCTGAGAAATCCAAGGTACGCTTTGAAAAGCGATGGAAAACACCAAGAACATGGATAAAAAAGTTCTTAAGATGTTTAAACAAAAGCTATTACTATTCCCAAAGCCATCATAAAGAGAAGCTATTGTTCAAGCCACTTATAAGATTATTGAGTATGGAGGCCTTAGAAAAACACCCAGCCATATTTGCCATTACTACTACTGGGAGTCAATCAACTATGATGTTGCCAACTATCTAGCTTGTTGTGTGGAGTGCCAGTTGCACAAGACACATAAGAATACATATGGATACCAACTGGTCTGCCCTGAATTTTGTTTTGCACATGGTGTCCATAGACGTGATGGGACTACTGATGATGAGCACTGGGATAGTCAAGTACATAATAGTTGTGATAGATCATCTGATGAGATGGGTCATGATGAAGGCTCTGGCGAAAGTAGATGCTACCAGTACTGCGAGGTTCATCCTGGATCAAGTAGTATACTGACATGGATGCCCACAGGTCCTGCTGACCGACAATGAGACAAACTTAATGTCTCATGTGATCCTGAGGTTAAATGAGATAATGAGGATCTTATGAGTCATGTCTGTACCCTACCAGCTGGAGACAAATGAACTGGTGGAACAAGTTAATGGGATGCTGGCTGTGACGCTGAGGAAGCTGGTCATAGGAAGAACATCTTCGTAGGGAGCATACCTGAGTTTAATGATGTTTGCCTAAAATAGCAGTCATCATATGGCGACAGGAAAAATGCTGTTTGAGTTGCTATACGGGAGGAAGGCGCGTTTCCACCGATTTTATACTTGGTGTTGGAACCAAGATCAGGGATGAGTGCTGAGCAGTACGTGAACCAATTGACGAATATCCTGATTGAGATACAATTGCAAGCATATGATACCTTTAAAAAAAGGATACAAGCAAAAATGATGGATGATAAGAACTGACTGGACTTATCAGAATACCAAATAGGTAAAAGAGTTGCTGTAAAAATTTACTGGAGGGTTATTATTGGTAAACAATCCTAGTAATCTTTTTACTACACAGGTTTGGTTTCTTGTGCAATTCATCCATGTTGTATAGTATATTTGATTATTGGTTGATAATAGTATGATGACTATTAGGGTAGTTGAATATGAATTCTTATATCTTGGCCCAACACTTGGCCAGTATTCGTGATCAGATACTTAAGATGTCATGATTTAGTGATTTGTTCCCTCATTCTGTCCAGCATGATCTTTGCTGAGATTCCCTGGTGACAGTCTCTTCAGTCCAACACACAGTTGGCATCAATCCCCAATTGTGTCTCCTTCTCTAGATCCCCGCTCAGATATTTACTCTTTTCACTAAGAGTCTTCCAATTATCGCACACAGCAATAATATCCTTGAGAAGAATAGCACAATGGAAAGCTTATGATAGTTTAATACTAAACTATCTACTGGATGAAAAACAATAAAACTTCTTATCTGTTCTCATAAATATTGTTTTACTATCTAATTGCTTTTTTAATATAAGTGAATCCTAGGGAATTTATAGTGGGGATTTGGTCATCTAACCCTCGGTTGACACCTCTTCAATAAAGCGGCAGCCATTGCCATTGAATCACCCATCCTTGTCTCAGCAGCGATGGTCTTTCCCATCCTGGCTAGGATTCTGTCATTGGATATCCTCCAAGACCTAAATGGAAAGAGTCAGAAAACATGTACCTAATGTTTTCCTCTCAATACAAGTGAACCAACTATATTTGGCTAACGACCTGCTTAGGTAATGGGGCTTATTACCCATTAAGGCAGGTAACACACCAACTGATCAATTTGCTAGTTGCAGGCAGCATCACTCGCCTTGCAACTTGCCATTCATTCCCAATCAGTAGGTGATGAAACCCTACTGATCCCAATTGGTACACCTGATAGTTAATCACTATTAGATGCCCCTATTTTGTCAGCAACTCCGCCCAATGAGATCTTAAGTATTCATACAGGTCAATCCCCGATGGATATGAACTGGCGAATATCCTAAAATCCCCTGAACATAGTTACTCCAAAACTTGGGCAAACCAGTGTCCAATTCGCTTCTCCTTAGGGAATTACCCCCTAGCGATTACTGATAATCTAGCAGGCTGGGAATATGGGCAAAATCCCAACACATCCCCCTTTTGCCTAGATTTTCAGCAAGAAAAGGACTGGGGCATGAGAACACCGTTTTGGACACTTAGTTGAATACTTCATTGGCTCAAGTGGAGTATGATTGTCAGTACTCAACACTGATTGGGACAACTTTTGGCATGCAGCTCTCTTCCTCTTCCTTCTCATTACTGCCTTCTCAGAGCGCAGTCCCCAGGATCTACTGTTGTGCTGGGCTGATTGATTTACTCGTGATGATATTAGTCCTGGGATCCAGTTTTTCCCCATCAGGTCATATGACCTGCTGTCATATTCAGGATTCTTGGTCTGGCGTCCTTGATTTCCTGATTTTCTCCTCATCCTAGACAGGAAACTCTTGCTGTCAATGTTTGTTTTGTGGACCAATTAAGAAATCTTAGTTTATTCGCCCTTTTTGTTTCTCTCATAACCTCTTGGCTCAAGTCATTTATAATTCTTCTCTTGATGAGCTTATCTCATCAATTTTGAGATTAATTCCTCTGAAATTGGAGCTTAATAGATTCTAAAGTGCACAATGTTGACTTCCATATAAGTCTGACATCCCCCTCTTGTCCAGCTCATATGTTAAATTCTGAGTTGCGATACTAGCAGCTTCTGAATAGTTTGTCTTATCAAGACCTCTGGCTCTTCCAGCAGATGAGTTGGTATGCACAGCGGAACCTCTTCTATGGTCCTTCCAGGACTCATACGCCTAGTCTGGTGCCAGCGGTTAGTCCTTCTGTTGATTTATCAGAAACAGTAACTAATCCCTCCAAAACCAGGCTTGCTATCATTTTGAACAACTCTCAGCCGATTATTCCTCTGCTGTCAATTCCAGAGTTGGATTTCAAAACTCTCCTGGATTTTGCTCCTTTTGCTGATGCACTGACCATTGTTGCAGAATCTCTGGATATTATGCTGTTTGCTCTTGATTGCTCTTTTCTTTCTGGGTTAGACCTGCTTCCTGAGTTCCTCTTCAGACTTGGACAATATTACAAACCAGCTGTTCTGGCTACCGAGCTCAACATTGGTAACAGTATTCATTTCAAGCTCCCCTATGCTGAACTCTGGGCCCAAGTCACTTAGGCTTTGTCCCTAGCGCTGAATCCCTCTGATCTTGATAACATCCTAGATCAGGATACTGCCACTTATGCTCTTTGCTTTGCTGGCCAAGTTCAACTAAATTGGTCCATGAAGCTTCCAGCCTCACCCAGGTTTCACTGCTCATTCAGCTTCAGCTTCCGAGAAGTCCATAGTTGTCAAATGCAGGATGCCATTTGCTCCCTGCACAACTATCTCATTCCTGGCGCATCCCATTGGTACCTCACCTGATGGCTCTAGTAGGGGGCATGATTTGGCAACTCCCATCAAGCATCCCTTGTTCACTGCCAGCCCATATGTCTGGTGTTCTTGATGAAGCCCATTGTCAGGTGCTCAAGACTAATCTTCCGGCTCCAGTACTATATCAGGATTACTCAAGGTTATTCACCATCTGCCTCTTCTGACATCTCAATTTCCCTTCACCTTGTCACTTTCTCACAGGGCTCTGCGTCCGCTCAAAGAACGTGGTTTCATGTAGATCTAGCCCTCACTAGCATCCATTCTCACATCAATTTTGATGTGCTGTTCATTCCTACTGTGATCCATCCTCACTCCCCCAAGAGGCAACATAGGCAGAATCATCCCTGTATTGAGGACAATTAATAAAAATAAAATTATAAAATTATATCGGTTTTTTCTTTATGCGGTTTATAATCTTTTTTTATAATATCTTTTATCAATTTTTTACCTTTGTCCTTCTTTTTTCCATGGTACTTGGCCTTGTTCCAGTTCAGCGGTCAATCTTTTTATTTTTTTCCCCCAAACTGGGTCTGAGTACTTAAACCTGCCAGTTTACTATGATTCATAGGTCCTTTTTTTGGACTTATTCATCTAGATTGGTTCAGAGGTCCTTTTTTCGGACTTGACCTAATTGTCAGGACAAGACCAACTTAATGTTCCATTGGTCCTTCAGGAACTCTTTTATTTTTTTAATCGATCCTTCACTTCAGATACTTAGCGTGGACTTGATTCACAACTCTTCCATCTAAGAGATTCTTGATGGAGTAGGCAGAGTGGCCATCTTGGTGATAACTTCAAATGGACCCAACTACAATGCATCTAGTTTGTTTCTTCTTCCAAAACCATGTGTATCGCAATAGGCTACTCTTGTGCCTATTTGATATTTTCGTTAAGGCCAATCGGTTCTTATTGTTTGTCAATTTCACTTGTATCCTCTTCTTCAACATATTATTAAATGCTTACAATTGCATATCAATCATGATATTTTTCAGTTGGTTCAAGTACTGTTCAGCAATCATCCCCCAATGTTGGTTCCACCACCAAGTATAAAATTGGCGGCAACGCGGCCTTTCTTCCATACAACAAACCAAATGGCATCTTTCTCGTCGCGGTATGATGACTGATATTGTAGGTAAACTTCACCAAACTCAGATACATTCCCCACGCGGAAGTTCTTCCTGTAACCAGCTTCTTCAGCGTCGCAGCCAGCGTTCCATTCAACCTTTCTACCATTCCGTTCTTCTCCTGCTGGTAGGGTACTGACAAGACTCCTCTGATCCCCATTATCTCATTCAATATCAGGACCACGTGAGATGTAAAGTTGGTCCCATTATCTATAAGCAGGACCTGTGGACATCTATGTCAATATACTACTTGATCAAGGATGAACCTCGTGGTGCTGGTAGCATCTACTTTTGTTAGGGCCTTCATCTTGACCCATCTCATCAGATGGTCAATGGCAACTATAATGTAATTGACCCCCCATGTGCTCATCGTCAGCAGTCCCATCACATCTATGGACACCGTGTGCCAGGAAAATCCAGGGGTACCAGTCAATATCCAGTTGTATTATTATGCAGTTTGTGCAGCTTACACTCCACAAAACAAGCTAGATAATCTGCGACATTGTAGTTGATGATTCCCAGTAGTAGTACTGGCAAATAAGATTGGTTGTTTTCCTCAGGCCTCCATTCCTGACAACCTTGTGAGCTTCTTGCACAGTAGCTGCTCTTTCCAATGGCTTTAGGAATAATAACCGCTTACCATTGATCATCTTAAATACTTTTCCATCCATGGTATCAGTGTTTTCCATCGCTTTCTGAAGCACACCTTGGATTTCTCAGGGCTCGTTCCTGATTCACCCATCAACCATTCTCTGGAATAGCTCATCCACCTGCGGGCATACCATCTGGACCATTGGTAACCACGATAAGCCATCCATATTCTGGTGAGAAGCTCCCACTTGGTGGACAATCTTGTAATCATAAGCCTGGAGCTTAAGTGCAAATTGGGTCAGTCATCCTTCAGGCTCTCTCAAATTGTAAAGCCAATGCAACAAAGAGTGGTCCTTCATCTCTTTAAAGTGCATTCTGTGGATGTACACCTGAAACTGCTTACATGCATAAATAACCACAAGGCATTCACACTCAGTCACAGTGTAGTTCCTCTCAGTGGCTGAGAGTGTCCAGCTCACATATGCCACCAGATGTTCTTCCCCAAGTTTGTCTATTTGGCTTAGTATGGCACCAATCGCCATCAACGAAGTATCAGTTTAAATAATAAACTCCAGATCAAAATTCAGATATTTCAGAATTAAAGAATCTATTAGATAACGGCGTTGCTCATCAAAGGAGTCATGGGCCTCTTCATTCCATAAGAATCCTTTTTTCGGATTTTTCATTAAATGGAATAAGGGCTTGGCTATCCAGGTGAAGTCCCAGAATGAATCTTCTGTAGTATCTGACCATCCCAAAGAACACTTGGATTTCTCAGACACTCTTTGGCAAAGCCATCCGTTCTATGGCTTCAATCTTCTTGTTTGTGGCTGCAATCCAACGGAGTTGATTACGAATCCCAGATATTCCAACTCTTATTTAAAGAATTGACACTTACTTGGCTTAATCTTCAGGTTAGCCATGGACAGTCTTTTAAACACTTCCTCCATGTGGTGTAAATGGTCAGTAAACGTCATACACAACACTTTTATATTGTCCAGGCATACCAGGATGCATGACAACTTTCAGATCGCTCAGTATCGCATCCATGGCCCTCTGTAACGTTGCAGGCGCATTACATAGACCCTAGGGTATCCTCATCAGTTGGTATAGCCCCTGTGCGGTAATAATTGCGCATTTTTCCTGGTCTTCCTTTAGCAAGTCTATCTGCCAATATCCCAAGATTAGATACATCATGGAGAAATACTTTACTTCTCCCAATCATTCTAGAGCATTGCCAATCCTTGGTAGGGGATAAGAATCCTTCTTAATAATTTTATTCAGCTTCTGGTAGTCAATAACCACCCAATTGGAGTCATCCTTTTTCTTCATGATCAGAATTGGACTCACCCAGGGACTTGATGATAGAACTAAGCCCATGCTTGACTAGTTTGCTGATTTCATCTTCCACTACTGCTTCAGTGGCTTTTGATTGTCAGATCAATCTTATCCTGATTGGCAAATTTTCCCCAGTGTTGACCTTGTGGATCATGTCTCGTGCGCATCCCAAATCAAAGTCATCCTGAGAGAACACTTCCTGATACTTTTTGAATAGTTCAAGCACCTCCTCTTTCTGGACTTCTGACAGATCAGTGAGTTGCTCTCAATCAACCAATAGGTTGATGCTCTCAGTTACCCTGACTTGTAATCCCATCTTGTTGAGAGTCCCAAAATCATGGAATCTCCTTAATTCGGCCATCAGGATCAGATGAACAAACGAGATGATCTGATTCTTCTTGATCTTCATCAGTTTTCACTTAAATTTGCCAAGGACTCAAACTTCTCCATGGCCCAGCATTAGTATCCCAGGAGCCACCCAAGGCTCCACTTTGGACTTCTTCCAGGGGCTTCCAACCTCCCCATACATTTCATAGTTATCTACAATATCAGCCCCATGTCGACTATCATCTGCAATCCTGTGGTATGGTCCTCTCATTCTTGATCCTCAGCGGAATCCCCAGTTCTCTAGGATTTCTTCCAGCATTTCGCGTCGCTTTCTACCAACTAATTGGTACTGAATTGGGACAATGCCATCCTTGTGTATTAGGTTGATGATGTTGTTTCTCCAAAACTCAGTGGAGCTTCACCATCCTTCTGATATACCAAAGATAACGTCTGACCCAATATGGTCAATGTATTATCCTCAAAGTTACATTTAACTCCATACTTCTATTTAAACTCTGTCCCAATAAGAATATCATAGCTTTAGTTGGACAAAACTATTGCTGGTACAGATACCAAAAACCCAAATCATAGTGGCAATGTGCTATACTCTCCACAGGAGATGGTGGTGTTTGGCCCAGCTGTCCCGTATTCTTTCTTATGTTTCAAGTCTTGTGAGATCTTTATCCTCTTTACCAGCTTGGTTGAGATAATATAGATAGGCGCTCCACTGTTGACAATCACTCTCACCTGCACTTGATTCACTTGTATGTTTATATATGTACACTTAAAGTATTGCAATATAGTGTTTACTGAGTGAATAGTGGCATTATTAGCCGAATTGAGTGTGTGAATAATTTGCCAATAAATCAGGAAATGATTCCTTTATCACATTGAGGGGGATCAACCAATTGGCCTTATCTAATCGGACTTCAGATAATTCTTCAGGATTCTTGGTGGATTGCATATTGTCCACCAGTGGTTGGGCGTACAGACGGGCAAATTCCTTAATTATCTCAGGAAAAAAATTCTCTTCGCCCTGGCTCTGGTCACAGCATTTACATCCATATTGACCACTTGATACATCTGATCCTGCTCGTTGTTTTTAACAAATCACTGATATCAATTTCTTCAGTCATAATGTTGGGAGGAACAGGAATCTCCGCAGCTCTAGACTGTTCCAAGTCTAGGCCATGGGCCCTTTTCCTGAATCCTTGGTGGCTGCTGACTCTTTTTCCTGGACCACGTTGATCTGACCCATCAGCTTCTTACAGTGCACAGATAAATGTCTTTTCCCACCACATTGGTAGCAGATATCAGGGCAAAGCCTGAATCGAAAGGTATCCCTAATATATAAGTACTTATTAGTAGATTATATGATATATGCAATCAGCTTAAGCAATCGAAGTTAATAGCAAAATCACATAGCAGAACGAATTATGAATCAGATGAGTCAATTTAATCCTATAGAATCTGGGTTGAACATTGGAACACCTGGGGACAGGTTTTATTAGTCCTAACTAGTCAGTTTACTACTAGTCTAAGCTTTGGTTATCTAAGACAGAAAGAGCCTAAAGAATCTAAAGCTAGATAAGAATCAAGTAGGCCCTAAATCTAATTCAATTAGTCTGAGTAGTGTATATAAGCTGAATATTTCTAAAAATCATTCCTTGCAGTCAATAAAGTTAAGATGCTTCTAAATACTTATTTGATTTAACTGCTTTTGATCCTTAATAAAGTACAAGGATCTTTATTATCAAGAATATATAAATCAAACAACTCTGAACATCCAAATAATCCCTCTAACTCAATTTCAAAACTACCCACTGTCACTGGTATCTTGGCCTGACAGGGGTGGTCTAGCTAAAGCTCTACAACCTATATTAGGACACAACAGACCCTTATTCATAGCTATGATATTTTTTATCCGCGTCCTTCCCTTGTTATACTGGACTCTTAGCTCATGCATGGCAAGTTCATGAGTTGCTATGCCAGACTGGGTTAAATATATTCCAGTCCCTGACAAATTGACTGCTGACCAAACAAGATATATCCACCTTTTCCTTATGCTACTAGGCGCAATAACTGTATATATATTGTTAAAGGCCTATAGCAAAATTAAGGCGCGCTTAAATTTTTCTGAGTCTCAATAAGATAATCTGACAAGAAATTCAGAAAGACCCAGCCAAGTGCAGATTGTGACAGTATATAACCATACTATTCCCTTTAGTTCCACAGTAAACTTTCCTGAAAAGTTGACACTCTCAACTATAAATGAAGGAATGGCTTTATTAAGTGCACAATTCAAAATCTACCCCAACACATATCACTTTGATTCATCCAAGGTGATGTCAATAGGTTCCCAACTCACTGGGGATGCACTTAGTTAGTTTATAAAGACTCTTGAAGAAGATGAAAGTCTATGCACTGATTATGATTTTTTTAAAAGGCGAATTTTAGCTGATGCCACACCAGTTGGATCAAGATTACAAGCACGTGTAGCTCTACTGAAGCTAATACAGAAAAATCAAGCTATGGAGGATTATACAAAAAAATTTGATGCGTTTCATAAAGCTGAGTTAGATTCAGAGATGGGTTCACTTCTCTTTTGCCAAGACTTAAAATAACTTCTGGACAGAATTGCTTAGACATCATCCAATCAATATGCCTCTTCAGGATTTAATTGAGACCACATCAAATATGATAATTAAAGCACCTACTAATTCAAACAAATATAAGGAAAAAGAACTCATCAGAACTATCAACAACGTTGGACCAAAGAAAAGCTATGTTATAATTCCCACAAGCCTGGTCATTATGCAAATGAATGCTCAGAAAAACAGTTTCTGCTAAATCTCCATTATAGAACAATGTTCAGCCTTATCCTATTTTTTATGTAGCTCTAAGCCATGATAAATATGAAGAATATCCAGAGGCTTTAATAGATACAGGCGCATCTAGAATTTTCATCTCTGAGAATCTACTAAAAAGTCTAAAATGTACAAAAGGAATTGAATCGCTTGATGTAACTCTTGGGAATGGGGAAATTATCAAAACCTATCGTTCTGATCAGCCAATTAGGCTTCATATTGGTTCCTATACCTCAGATGTTGAGTTCTGGGTGCTTAAGGAAACTACTCAATGAGTAATTCTTGACTATAACTGGACATGTCAGCTGAAACTTCAGTACCAGTATGAGAATTATGCCGTTGTTGTTAGTTTTAATGGAAAAAAGGAAATTTGGCCTTTGATTAAAGCAAAATGCTCTGGGCTGTTAATTGTTGATACTCTAATTATAGAGTTGGAGGCCTGTAAAGCAACTATTCCTAAGTACTTAAGGCAATGGGCTTCAGCTTTCAGCGAAGAGGAAGCCAATCAACAACCCCAGCATAGCCTATTTGATCATTCAATAGACTTGGTTCCAGGTAAACAGCCTACTCATGGACCAATCTACAGCTATAATCAATGGGAACAAAAAGCTTTGCGAGAATACTTAGATACCATTCTAAGCAAAGGTTTTATCAGAGTTTCACGATCCCCATGCTCATCACCACTATTATTTGTGAGTAAGAAAGATGGGGGTTTACGCCCATGTGTCAATTACCAGAAGCTTAATGATATCACTATAAAAAACAGGTGTCCCTTACCTGTTTCAGACCACCTCAGCGACCAATTTTCTGGGGCAACAATTTTTCAAAAATTGATCTTAGAGATGCATTTAATCAAATCCAAATCAAAGAAGTAGATGAGTGGAAAACTGCCTTTAAAACAAGATTTGGCCTATATGAATATCTTTTAATGGCATTTGTTTTATGCAACGCACCTAGCACATTCCAACAAATAATCAATATTGTACTAGGAGGCTACATGGACCAATTTTATGTTGCTTACCTAGATGATATCTTAGTATACAGTAAGTCCAAAGAGGATCATCTCAATCATCTTCAACTAGTATTTGAGAATTTCGAAAAATTTAATTTGCATGTTAAATTATCAAAAAGTGAGTTTTCACAAGAAGAAGAATAATTCCTTGGTTATGTTGTAGGCAAGAACGGGTTTTACAATGGCACCAAGTAAAGTTAATGCTATTACTTCTTGGCCTACACCAACAAGCAGAAAGGAGGTGAGAAGCTTCTTAGGTTTAGCAAACTTTTGCAGAGATTTTATCAAGAATTTTTCAACAATTGTATTACCATTAACGCAACTAACCTCTGATAATGTAACTTTTAAATAGTCATCAAAGGCAGAAAGATCATTTAACGAATTAATGAAAGCGTTTAGAACAGCACTAGTTTTAGCAATGCCAGACTATGAGAGGCCATTTGTGGTTGAAACTGATGCCTCAGGATTTGCACTTGGAGGTGTTTTACTTCAGGAGGGGATGATAATAGGCTTCACCCTATAGCCTACTACTCAAAGATTTTTATCCCAGCTGAGTGTAATTACCCCATTTATGATAAAGAGATGTTAGCCATTGTTCAGACTTGAAGCATTAAAGAAGATACCTATGTGGGGCTAAACATCCATTTACCATTCTTATTGATCATGGAAACTTAACTTACTTCTTCTCTCCTCAGCAACTAAATCAATGTCAAGCCAGATGGGCTCTCACTTTAGCTGACTATGAGCTAGAAAATAGTTATATACCAGGAAAATTAATGTAGTCCCAGATGCTTTAAGTAGAAGATCAGATTTTATCCCAGACGAAAGGGGGATAGAAGACTACAATACTCAAGTCTTACTAAAAACAAACAGAAAATTAGATCAACTTTCTCACCTTATCCTAGTAAAATTGGAGGACGAATTGATCAAAGCCCAGGGAAAAGACACTTTTTGCCAGAAAATCATATCGGATTTAAAGAATAACAACAATAGCATTTGTTAAAAAAAGGTTATTCACTTAAAGGATATCTTCTACTTTGGAAACAGTGTCTCTATATACCTGAAGGTCCTCAACGGCTAACTATGTTACGTGAATACCATGACACAAGCATGGCAGGTCACCCTGGAAGAAATAAAATGCTTTCACTTATTCAGAGAACATACCGTTGGACTGGTTTGATAAAAGATGTGATCAAGTACCTAGCTGGTTGTGAGACCTGTTGTCATATAAAGGCTTGAAGAGAACAACCACAGGGCTTACTGAAACCTCTAAGTATGGCAACAAAACCATGGGAATCAGTTTCCTTGGATTTTATAGTTGAATTACCAAATTTGAATGGTTACAATGCGATTTTAGTAGTCGTTGATAGATTTACAAAATGGCTCACTTCATACCTACTAAAATATCTTTAACAGCTAAGGAAATAGCCCAACTATTTAGAAAAAATGTCCTTCTTTTACACGGCATTCCCAAAGAAGTAATAATAGACCATGGCGCGCAGTTTACATTGAATTTTTGGAATCAAGTAATGAAGGATCTAGGTATTAAAAGATGTATATCCACTTCATATCATCCTCAAACTGATGGACAGACAGAACGCGTAAATCAAGTATTAGAGCAGTATCTAAGATGCTATGTGAATTTTGAACAAAATAGTTGGGTAGAGCTTCTAACAATGGCCCAGTTCTGCTATAATAACTTGGACTATGATTCTATAGGTATGTCACCCTTTAAAGCAAATTATGGTTATGATGTTAATTGGGGACCCAACTTCACTGAAATCTCAGAAAACCCATCAGGTAGAGACTTTATCAAAGATATTTAACAAACTAATGCCTTATACATTGAAAATCTAAAAGAAGCAATCAGGACATATAAGGATTTTGCTGATAAGAAAAGAGTACCTGGGAAGATCCTAGGAAATTGGAGATGAAGTTTACCTAGATGCAAGAAATGTACCTATAAGTGTTCCATCACGCAAATTGGCACACTAACGGCTAGGACCTTTTACGGTAGAGAAATTTATAGATAAGGTAGCATATCAAATAGCATTACCCAAGGAATGGAAAATCCACAATGTATTTCACCGATCCCTTTTACATAAGAAAAAAGGTATCTCTCTACCCCATCAACAGATCAGAACAGCTGCCCCTCCATTGATTAAAGGAGATACTCCAGAGTATGAAGTAGAAGCAATCCTTAATAGTAGGAAGCATTATGGGAAGATTCAGTACCTAGTAAAATGGGTAGGGTACCCTGTTGAAGAAAGTACCTGGGAACCAGAGGAAAACCTTAAAAAATGCAAAGAATCTACTTCAAGGTTAAAAAAAAGAAAATTTCAGATGGCTTCAGCCTTGGTGGGGGATAATGTCAGGGCAAAGCCTGACATGAAAGGTATCCCTGATATATCAGTTCTTATAGGCAGAATATACTATCTATGCAATCAGCTTAAACAATTGAAGATGATAGCAAAATCACATAGCAGAACGAATAATGAGTCAGATGAGTCAGTTCAATCCTATAGAATCTAAATTGAAAATTGGAACAACTGGGGCCAGGTCTTATTAGTCCTAACTAGTCAGTTGACTACTAGTCTAAGTTTTGGTTATCTAAGACAGAAAGAGCCTAAAGAATCATCTAGTACTAAAAAATAGAGCCTAAAGAATCTAAAGCTAGATAAGAATCAAGTAGGCCCTAAAGCTAATTTAATTAGTCTGAAAAGTGTATATAAGCTGAATATTTTTAAAATCATTCCTTGCAGTCAATAAAGTTAAGATGCTTTTAAATACTTATTTGATTTATCTGCTTTTGATCCTTAATAAAGTACAAGGATCTTTATCATCAAGCATATATCAATTAAACAACTCTGAACATCCAAATAATCCCTTTAACTCAATTTCACAACTACCCACTGTCACTGGTATCTTGGACCTGATAGGGGTGGTCTGGCTAAAGCTCTACAACCTATATTAGGACACAAAAGACCCTTATTCACAGCTATGATATTTTTTATCCGCGTCCTTCCCTTGTTATACTGGACTCTTAGCTCAGGCATGGCAAGTTCACGAGTTGCTATGCCAGACTGGGTTAAATATATTCCAGTCCCTGACAGCAGACTTTTTCCTTTTTATTTAACCGCCTGAATTCTTTGGGCTTTTCCCCTGACACAGTTCAATTGGTCATTTCTTTAGCTCCTTCATCTCCCTTTGTAGGATTCAGATTGTGTACCAGATTAATTTGAAGCTTCTATTTGGTGCAATAAATGTCACTCCCAAAATCTTCAAATTAACTACATTTGTGAGGTAGTTATTTCTGTCACAAATACGGAAGACATCATGCAATGCAATTTGCAATAAGGCCAAAGGGTTGCTTGCAAGGCGATTCTGGCATCAAAGTCATCCAGTACTTTTGCTCCAACCAGGATCTATGACTCCTGGTAAAACAAATCCACGAATCTAGCTAGAGACTCGTTTTTATAGATTTGGATTCCCATAAATTCCTGTTTGCGCTTTGACATGCGCGTTGGACTCCTGAACTCTTTCATGATGGCCGCCTTTGCCTCAGCATACGACCAGCTGTCACCCTCCAGATGAGTTAACACTAAGTTTTGGCAGTTGGTTTCTAGGCAATTCATTACCATCAATGCCTTTTGATGATCCCCATAGCCATACATGGTCATGTCAAATAATCAGAAAAATGCGGGGCGTTATCATGATGGAACGTTGGCAATTTTGGCGTTGCATTAGATTCCTCTGAGTTAACTCTGACCAATTCTCTCAGTTTGGCCACTCGGCCAACTTGAGGAGTGACTTTGGGCATCATCTCCAAAATGGTAGCAAAAGTGGGCAGCATGTTCCTTAAGGTATTAAACTTCCCAAGTATTGTGAGAGGACTTCTTTCTTTGGCATCACTTGCCATATTTGGCTCAAAAGCACTTTTGTGAGCTTTAAGTTCCTCCACCTGTTTGATTAAGCGCTCAATATCCACACCAAAATTTCTCAAATGAACTTGATCCACTTCTTGCTCCAATTTAAGGTATAAGACCTCTTGAATAAGGTCCCTTTCTTCTTCTTAAATGAAGTTACTTTCCCAAGTAACTCGTTCCCAAAACTCGCAACATTATCTATCCCTTCCTCCACCTTGGTGACTCTTTCCTCCAAGGCTGCAAATTCCTGGTGGTCCACAGAGTTTAGGGCATTCTGGTTCACAGTGGCTAACTCAGTCCACAATTTGCATAACTCAGCTTTGTACAAAATTCTTATAATTTCTTCAACTCAACTACCCCCTGTAGTAAGAACCAACTTGGAAAAATTTATTGGAGGGTTATTATTGTAAACAACCCTAGTAATATTTTTACTTCACAGGTTCAGTTTTCTTGTACACTTTGTCCGCGTTGTATAGTATATTCAATTGTTGGTTGATAATAGTATGACGACTATTATCCATAGTTGAGTATGAATTCTTATATCTTGGCCTAACACTTTTCCAGTATTCCTGAACAGATACTTAAGATGTCATGATCTAGTGATTTTTTCCCCTAATTCTGTCCAACTTGATCTTTGCTGAGATTCCCTGGTGACAGTCTTTTTGGTCCAACACACAGTCAGCAGCAATCCCCAATTGTGTCTCTTTTTTTTAGTACTAGATGGTCCCAACCCTTTGTCCCCAATTGTGTCTCCTTCTTCTCTAGATCCCCGCTCGATCTTTACTCTTTTCACTAAGAGTCTTTCAATTATAGCATACGGCAATAATATCCTTGAGAAGAATAGAAAAATTGAAAGTAGATAATAGTTTACTAAACTATCTACCGGATGAAAACAATAAAACTTCTTATCTATTATCATAAATACTGTTTACTACTAAATGCTGTTTTTTATCATAGTGAATCCTAGGGAATTTATAGTGGGGATTTGGTCATCTAACCCTCAGTTGACACTCTTCAATGAAACAGCAACCGTTGCTGTTAATTCACCCATCCTCGTCTCAGCAGTAATGGTCTTCCTCATTCTGGCTAGGATTCTATCATTTGACATCCTCAAGACCTAAACAGAAAGAGTCAGAAAATGTGTCCCTAACGTTTTACTCTCAATCCAAGAAAACCCACCATATTTTGGCTAGTGACCTGCTTAGGTAATGGGACTTATTACCCATTAAGGTAGTTCACACAACTATCAATCAATTCTCTAGTTGCAGGCGGCATCACTCGCTTTGCAACTTGCTATTCTTTTCCAATCAGTCGGTGATGAAACCTAACCAATCCCAATTGGTAACCTGATAGTTAATCACTATCAGATGCCCCTATTTTGTCAGCAACTCTTCCCAATGAGATCTTAGTTATTCGTCCAGATTGATCCCCAACAGATATGACCAGGCGAATATCCAAAAATACCCCGAGCATAGTTACTCCAAAACTTGGGCCAACTAATTTCCAATTCACTTAGCCTTAGGGAAATTTCCCCTAGCAATTCCTGGTAATCTAGCAGGCTGGGAATATGGGCAAAATGCCAACAGTTGCCTATTTCAATATGTATGGTTTTGAGATAAGAAACAAATTTCATGCTTTGTGGTTGGGAATTTAAGATTATCACCAAGATGGTGACAGATGCCTACACCATCAAGAACCTCTTGGATGGAAGGTTAGTAAATTAAGCCATGCTAAGTTTTTAAAGCGATGAATTGAGAAAAACTAATAAAAAAAGAGTTCCCAAAGGACCATTGACCCCTTGAGATGGTCATGTCCTGATAATTTGGTTAAGTCTTAAAAAAGGACCGCTGAACCAAAATAGATGGTTAAGTCTTAAAAAATAAGACCTCTGAACCTAGAAAACTGGTAGGCCTAAGTATACCTAGGATCCAGTCTAGGGGAATAATTAAATAAAGAAAGATGGACTGCTGAACCAAATGAAGTTCAGGTCCCATTTATTTTATTTAACTGAGGTAAGCTGACCAGGGGACTAACATTACCGAATATATGTAGCACTAAGGAAATAACTGACAAATTTAAAAATTGGGCACCCCAGGGTACTCAAGTTACCCCTGTTGCTTTTGGGACTGTCAGGTATGGGGGGGTTGGTGCACTACTCCGAGGGGGTTTCCCCTGCTATGGAGCAGGTGTGAAGGAAAGGGTCTGTGTGGAGAAACCAGAGTGGGAACCATGATTCTATGAGCGCTTTTTGCCTTATTCTCATATATCCATAGAGCCAGGCTTGGAAGTGCTCCAGTAAGTGGACATGGAATCTGTTAATAACCCCATGAATGGTTGGGACCGTGCCCTTGAACGCATCTAATGCAATTGTGTGGATTGTCCACATTGCAATGGGTATTGTTAGGGAGCGGAGGTAGATGGGTTTGGTGACTCGATCTGGAGCATGAAGATGCTCTTTAATATCGAGAATTCCTGTTTGTTCTGGATCTTAAGCAGGCGTGCGACTTCCTGCCATATAGCTTTGGTTGGGGGGCATGTTTCTAGGCGGTGATGTAGGGATCCCTCCCCTCCACATACTGCACATGTTTTGTGGAGGGAGTTGGAATGGTCCGCCATCCTATAGGTCCTTCTCAAACAGCGCCAGGCGTTTGCTCTCATCCTTGGTTGTAGGAGTGGGTGGTGTGACATTTTCCACATTGCTTTCTGTGTGGTTAAATCATAGGGAATGTCCAGCATATCTAGGTATTCTATCCTAGCTATGCTTAGGGTTGTTGCGAGCATATCTCTCTGGAGGTGGTTTTCTGGGTTTCTTAATTTAAATTGGGGTCTGGGTCATCCCCTTCCCTGTATAGTACCCATGTTCTCTATGGTCCATCCCATATGGCGGATAGTCCGGTCATGTCCCATTTAGAAAAAGAGAAGAAAGAAAATAAAGGATCTATAAAAATATTGGAAATAAAATTATTAAAAACTGCATAGAAAACTGATATATTTTTATAATTTTTATCTTTTTATCCTCAGTTTGGGGATGATTCCACCTATGTCACCTCTTGAGGGAGGGAGGATGGATTGCAGTAGGAGTGAATAACCCATCAAAATCTATGTGGGATTGGACGCTAGCAAGGGCAAAACCTACATGAACCCAAGTTTGTTGAGAGGATGCAGATCCCTGCTAGAAATCAACTAGGGGAAGGGAAATTGATATTTTAAAAGAAGCCAAATGCAATTCCCTGGAGTGGGGAGGGAAGCAACAGTGCAAGAAGAGGCAGGCAGCATTTAACCCCAAGTATTCTCAATATGGTACTGGAGCTGGAAGATTGGTCTTGAACGCTTGTCAATGGGCTTCATCAAGAACACTGGACATATGGGCCATTAACGAGCAAGGGATACTATATGGGGTTTGCTGAATCATGCCCCCTATTAAAGCCATCGGCAGAAGTTACTAATGGGATGCGCCAGATTCGAGATAGTCATTCAAGGAACAAATAGCATCTTGCAAGCGATAACTATGAGCTTCTCAGAAGCTGAAGAAGAAATAGTGATGGAAACTGGGAGAGGCTGGAAGCTTCATGGCCCAACTTCAAAGAACTTGGCTGGAAAAGTAAAGAGCATAAACTGCGATATTCTGATCTAGGATGTTTTCAAGATTGTAAAAGTTCTGAGCTATTGATAAAGTCTTGGTAACTTGGGCCCTTAATTTTGCATAGGGGATCTCAAATGTATGCTGTTGCCAATGGTGAGTTCAGTGGCCAAGACAGCTGGCTTATAATATTGACTAAGTCAGAAGAGGCACTCCAGAAGCAAGTCTTATCCAGCGAGGAATCAATGATCAAGAGCAAAAGGCATCACTTCAGGAGATTCAACAATGATCTTAGGAGTATCTGCAAAAGGAGCCAAATCTAGGAGAGTCTTTACATCTGACTCTGGAATCAATAACAGAGGAAGGATCAGCTGTGAGTCATTTGAGATGATCGTTAACCTGGTTTCAGAAGGGTTGGTTACAATTTCTGGTAATTCCATGGAATGACTAGCCACTGATACTTGACTAGGAGTATAAGTCCTAGAAGGACCATAGAAAAAGTTCTGTCATGCAGACCGACTTATCCGCTGAAAGAGTTGAAGATCTTGATCAGACAAAATATTGAACAGCTGTTGGTACCTCAACTTATTTGACATTTGAGCTGGATGAGAGGGGGGATGTCAGACTTAATGATAGTTGAGATTAAGCGCTCTGAAATTAATTAAACTCCGATTTTGGATAAAGTAATTTCAAAATTAAAGGGATAAGCTCACCAGACAAGAATTAAGAATGATATGAGCCAAGAGGTTATAAGAAGAAAATAACAAGGGTGAACATAAATGAGCATTCTTAATCGTGCTACAAAATGAACATTGATGGCAATAATCTCCTGTTGAGGATGAGAAGAAAATCATGAAATTGAGGAAACTGGACCAAGTATCCCGAATATGACAGTGAATCATATGCCTCAATGGGGGAAAACAAATCCTGAGATTAATATCGTCACAAGTAAATCAATCAGCCTAGCATGACAGAAGG